>PNEQ01025814.1:0-46401 GCA_003012365.1 Medauroidea extradentata
GCCTGGGAGAAAAGCTGAGACTCCTGCAGTTTACCATAAAAAGGGCTTATAAGGCAGCCGGAGGGCCAAAAAACAGTGTTATAAATACGGTCAAACTCAGATTCCTCAACCGCAACATGGAAAGAAGAATAAGAGTCGTATTTTGTTTTTAATTTGGCCACTTTCAAATTTTTCAATTTAATTTCAGTGTTTATATAGTACATTTATCAGAACTCGGGGGCATATACCAAAGTTCTAGTTACGGTTTTTAAGCGATTAACTAAAGTGTAATCACTTAAATCAATGTAAAGAGAAGAGCCTACAAAAACGCATCTGCACCCCACAAACACGTCCCGAATAATGATAATAATAATAATAATAATAATAATAATAATAATAATAATAAAGACGTTTTATTGCGCAGTGTACCGTTCTTCGGCATTTGTGATGTGTGTCATAAAATAAAGCTCGAGGAAAATTCCTGGATCTCCAACATATTAAGTGCGATTACGTTATAATCTGAGAAATTAGTGTACTAATATGCTGAAGCTGTTAAAATTATGCTTTACATACTGTTTTCTTTCTAATGTGAGCGTATCCATGAGATACGTAGCCAATCAACGAAAAGTAGCAACAGTTACGTAAGTTCATATTTTACTATGTATATATATATAATATATATATATATTGTCTGCGTTTACATTTATGAAAATGTCAGCGGTGGCAAGCTCGTAGCCAGAACTTTTGGGATTTTTTACTTTCTGATCACACACAAAAATAAACAAGTAATGACGAAACAAATATAGCGCCGATGACGTCATACTACCCAACATTCCCATTCACTTCAACACACTTACGGGGATCCACGGGAATGTGGGGGTTTTTGGGCGGGAATACACAAAAACGGCAATGTCCTCTTAGGATCAAATAGTATAATAAAACCCATTCGCTCTTTACTACTTGAGATAACAGATACGAATTATGCATTATCACAACTACTTGGCCAAAAAATTAACCTAACTACTAAAATTAACAATTTATTTATCGCAAAGTAATAAACACCAAATTTTTTTTTGTGAAAGTTGTTGGATGTAAGGGTTACTTAAAAATTTTAACAATTACGTTTCAAAAACAATAGCATTGCAATACTGTTTTTGATGTTATCAACGGTGATTAAATTTTCTCATTGTGGCCACAATAATACTTACTAACTTGTTTGTGTACGCCCTACACTGCACAGATATTCAAACGGGCACCCATAATATTTAAAAACTGCACGGATTACTGGAGAGGATACATCTTGTACACAACACTGCCGCCAGCTGACTGCATGCTTGAGTGGGCAGTAAACGTACGTGACAAACGTGTGGCAAAAAAAGTTCAAGTGGAAGTTTTTTGGGATTCTTTAAAATTTTTTTATTGTATGTATCACATAGATCCTAATTAACAACGATTCATTTTTTGCAAAATTTCAGAAGTCGGATTCGATTCTAAATTTCTTTATTCATACACGGTGCATCAATAGTAATGAAAGCATTTTTAAAGTATTTTGAAATTAACTTCAGTTTCTATATTTTTTGTAAATTTACAAATATTTCCCATCCAACTTAGGAAATAATACCATCACTTTCAAGTAAATTTGATATTTATACACCGTAGTAAAGTGACCATAACCACTCCTAACCTCTAACTGGTTAGGACAAATGTGAGGCTACACAATCCTTCTGTACCTATTCTAGTGTTTTCATATAAATTTACTCACAAAATTACTTCTATCAGTTGTGAACCGACTACAGTTAGTGAACCTGTGTTCCGTTTGTTGTTGGTTATGATGTAACAACTTAACTGAGGTACACGTTTTTCGGCGCCTTAGCTGAGCCTGTGTTAAGGCGCTGTCGTCTTGAACTTAAAACGTCATAATACATTGGTGGTCGTATTTTGCTGTCAAACGATTTACACAAGTAACGTTCGTTTAACGACGAGACCAAAACAAATTCGCAATCGATGTGCATGTACAGTGTCCGGCATGATTTCCGGAATCTAGCCGGCTATGTTATTTGGCAGATCCTACCCTCCCGTACTTGAGCCCGAATGAATACTAGGAGCTGAGTCACTAGCGTATTCTCGCATGTAACAATTATGCTGGACGATTCCGCTGGCTTATGATTATTCTCGGGAATCCGCATTTTCCGCCACCTTTATATTGCCGTGCTGATTCATACTGGTATACATTCATCAATATAGCTAAGGATACTTTAAACCAGTTTCAACATTCTGTCGATTACTTTAATTAAATTTATTATGTGTATTTTCTCATTATTTTATTAAAATGGGAATTCAAACTGAAACTATTAGTTCTGGGATAAATTTATTCAACATACAAGAAAACAAGAACGCCGTGGAAAAAAATAGGAACTGATGCATGTAAACCCTCAAGACACCCAAAATGTTACAACTTCAAGATAAATGTAAATGACAATTTGGTTTTGCTTACATAATTACTTCGTACAACTAATAATAAATAATATATTACAGTTTTTAATAAAATTATAAACTTATATACCACGGTAAGAAATGATAACATGTTTGTTTGAAAAGAAATGGTTTTATTTATTTATTTCTCATTCCGTTGAGCCTACTCGTGTGACTGTAGCCACAGGACTATGGAACACGTCAAGAATTTACATTGATAATTAACAAATTATCCAAGCACTAAATATGAACACAAAAATTAGAACATTGTTACAATATTATACTAATACAGTAGGTCTCACATTACACTAATATGTACAAGAGAATTACAGAATAATAATTTGGTCTATATTACATCCAGGTCAAGCATGGAGGAGCACAATAAAAATACAGATAATATCCTACAAGCTGAAGTTCTTATACAAGTATACAATCAATACAATATTTTTAAATGTATTCTACATATTCATATATTTCCTCTGTGCTGTAGAAAACCTGATGTCGAGTATTTCTTGTAAGGCTGTGACAATTTTTTTATAATTTTTTTTTCGGAGGTAAACGTTTTTGGAAATTTATTGTACATATTCATACCTACATTGTAAAGGATTTATTCAAATAAGGCTCTTCCATGTTGAATTGCCCTTAATTTGTATGCAATCCTTGTTATGTGTTGATGTACATCTTCGTTTGCCATTCTGTATGTATATTTTGTTCGACAAACTAGAGTACGTGTATGGCATACTCTGTAGAGGTTTTTATTTTATCTATTTTAAAAAGGGATCTACAAGAGGTTTTTTAATTTACATTAGCAACGATACGAATTGCTTTCTTCTGAACATTAAAAATTCTGTTACCATTACCAGCATTTCCCCATAACTGTAATCCATATATCATAACTTAATGACAATTTGTGTAAACGACCAATAACGGAGTATTTATGTTTAAAATATTTTTAATGCTCGCAGAATAAAGCAAACTGACGATAACTTATTTTCTAATTTTCTTATATGTTCACCCCATGTTATTGTCATACCTATATATAATCCTAAAATGTTAAAAATAGTGATTCTTCAATTCCATTATTTTTGTTTTTATTAAGTATATTTTCTATTGGTCTATTTTGTTTATTACATTGGATAGATTGAGTTTTATTTACATTAAGAACCAGATTCTTAATCTGAAACCACTTTTAAAATGAGGTTAAAGTTGTGTTAATTATTTGCCTCAGCTTTTCTGGATTTGTCCCTATGAGATTATTATCACCAGCAAACAGTGTTGTGCCTCCATATTCTAAGTTTTTTGGGAGGTCATTAATATAAAGCACAAACAGGAGTGGTCCCAACATGCTTCCTTGTGAAACGCCAGTTTTCATAATGTCCAAACATGATGTTACTTTGATACCATCCGTGCTCTCTACTTCAATCAGTTGAGATCTGTTCTTTAAGTAGGACGTAAGCAATTTATATGCTATTCCTGTGATACAGAGCTTATTTGACTTGCTTAGCAAAATGTCATGGTTTGTTAGGTCCGAAACGTCGGAAAGAAATGCGACATTGACGCGGCTGCAACCCAGAAGCCTAGACCCTGTAGACAATGGCATTGAAAGCCTACGAACTCTTCTTTTAGTGCACAACATGTTTTTGTCTTCTTTTGTTGCATACTACAACCTGTGTAAATCACGGAAGGTATTTTCGGGACACACTGTATATACATCTGTAAGAGCTGCAGTCATAAAAGTCTTACAATAAAAGTGCAAACTTTAAGAATACATCTGTTTAATTTTATGTGTGACAGGTGCTGCTGTTGGAGGCAGGTGTTGAGGAGCCTCTTGTAGCGGAAGTACCAGCCTTCGCACCTTTGTTGCAAGAGAGCAGCATCGACTGGCGATACAGAACGATGCCAGAGCCAAACAGCTGCCTCGCCAGGAGTGGAGGCCGCTGTCCTTGGGTGAGGGGCAAGGTTATGGGTGGATCGTCTACTGTCAATTACATGATCTATACAAGGGGAAACCGCAAAGATTATGATGAATGGCAGGAAGATGGCAACCAGGGGTGGGGGTACGAAGAAATATTGCCATACTTTCTCAAGTCGGAAGACAATAACGATCGCGAAATCTTCGACCAAAACCCAGAGTACCACTCTACAGGTGGTTACCAGTCTGTTGAATGGTTTCCCTACCAGGACAGAAACATCAACTTAATACTTAATGCACTTAAAGAAATAGGTTATCCCAACACCGATGTAAACGCCGACATGCAAATAGGTTCTATGAAACTTCAGACCACATCCAGTAATGGAGCCCGACAAAGCACGAATGCTGCATTTATACGACCTATACGTCGCCAACGTTACAATTTAGTTGTTATGACGCAAGCACATGTCACGAGAGTTCTTATAGACCAAAAAACAAAAAAAGCATATGGGGTGGAATTTTTCCACAAAAATGAGCACAAGCCAAGACGGGCAATTGCAAGAAAGGGAGTAATCCTTTCAGCTGGAAGCATTAACTCCGCGAAAATTCTTATGCTGTCTGGCATCGGACCTCGTGAACACCTAAAATCAGTGGGAATAAAAACTCTCAAGGATTTAAAAGTTGGTTACAATTTACAAGACCATGTTACGCACGACGGTTTAGCCTTTGTACTTAATAAAACTGCTACTACTGCGGATGAATCTCAAAAATTGAGAGATATATACACTTACCGACAAACACAACGGGGCCCATTATCTTCAACAGGTCCTCTGCAAATAGGAGCATTCATCCAAACACGTTTCGCACAATATAAGAATGTGCCAGATATCCAGTACTCATTCGACATTGCGAGTTTAAATAATTTACTTTTAGCACCAGGAGTAAAGTCCACCACAGAACCCCATTCCTACTATGATGGCGTTACTTTACGTGCAATACTGCTCAGACCAAAGAGTAGAGGTTACATGACTCTCAATATCACAAATCCCGTTTGGGGTCCACCCCTTATCTACCCTAGTTATTTCACGGAAACATTCGACACAGATGTACTAGTAGATGGCATTCAAATTGCAACACAACTCGCATACACAGAAGCATTTCGCAAAGGTGGTATTTTGCTCTTTGATGTTCCAATGCCCGCCTGCAATAGCTACAGATTTGGGACTAATCAATACTGGCGATGTGTAGTGATGGCATATACAGCTACAATTTACCATCCAGTTGGGACATGCAAAATGGGTCCGAAGGATGACATGGAAGCTGTAGTAGATCCTAGGTTACGAGTTTATGGAATCCAAAACCTAAGAGTTATAGATGCTTCCATCATGCCAAAAATTGTTCGTGGAAATACTAACGCCCCTACAATAATGATCGCTGAAAAAGGAGCAGATTTAATAAAAGAGGATCACCTAAATAATCAATGATGTACAAAATAGTACATAAAGCGTTGTTCACTGTTACAACGCTGGCTATTCATGTAAAACTAAAAGAATATTTAATGTAAACAGATTACCAAAATAATATTGACTGTGTAAAAATTGTATAAGATACTAATTTTCCAAGCTTAGCTATGGAGTTTTTCGTGAAACAGTAAACAAATTACAGACTTTCTGGAGAAAATTGCTAAGTCAAAATTATATATTTTGGTAAAAACCCGATTTAAGTTTGAATAAAAGGTGGAATTTTGTTTCTGATACGCGTGTAATAAGAATGTTTCAAAATTGCATAAGTATAGGAAAATTGTGCGAGTATCACTAGAACATATTAATTGATGTACATTTTATTTGTCTGTTAATTATGTTTTTTTAATGACTGGGCTGTTGTGACTAGTGAATTTTAACTGGAGGAAAACTAGGCAATGATACTGTTCAATGATGACTTCAAGAGTCTTAATTTGCTCTAATAACCAACGTTGTATGTATCAACACACTAGTAAGATCACATTGTCTCCAGTTTCAAGTTTGTTTAAAGCGACCTGCGATCATGCGTATAATCGAAAACTAATAATCATCTTCTCAGAATAGACTTTACGCTCGTTTATTATGCAAGACTGACTATTAATGCGTGATCATGTAGAAAAATTTTCGTCAACCTAATTAAATTTGACTGACAAGTGGCGTTTTGATCTTTTGATATTTAAAACATTACATTTATGAGTAAAATTTACAAATAATTAATTTTTAGTTTAAAAATTTTAATGCTCTGGTTGTTAATCATTTTACTAATTTTCACTTCTTCAAGGCTCAAAGATACAATTCTGGAACTCTCTGTTTTATATTCAGCAGTGAACTACATCAATCATAATACATTAACCTCGACATTAAAAAAATTAAGACAAAGCCACCAGAAATTTACTTTGTGATTTACTTCAGTATGGCCACGAAATAATGTCAGCATATTTACAAACTTCAAATTAATTTTAAAAATTAGAATATGCAGAGTTACAATTCTAGCATGTACAAATGGATATCGAATGTATATTAATGTATATTTCAACAGTGAAATAGAAAGTAATTCCTAAGAGCACAAGCGCACTCACGCAGGCACGTCAATCTTTGGCTCGGCCGCTAACTTGGATTTGACAATTACCTTTGCATTTCCTAATATGACACTATATTACAGAAAATTTCAAAAAATTGGGGAGAAATTCCAAAAAATCTAAAAGCTCAGAAAAAATTTAAAAAACTGAAAAACTTTGCAATCAAAATATTTCGAATTTATTTCTAATGCCTCCCAAATCCCCTTACTTGATGCCCAAAACATACATTTCAGACAGTCTTCTCAAAGCATCTAAATGACGCTTATTTTCGTGGGCAGATAATTGAGGCTGCCACTAAGCATTACTGTAAAAATCAATCGATACTTTATTTTCATTTACATTTAGTTTATACTAATTCTAAAAAATATTTTTCTTAACATATCGTATGTTTTATGTTCTTCATTAATTACTCTTTATATATATATATATATATATATATATATACATATATATATATATATATATATTTATTTATTTATTTATTTATTTATTAATGTACTACAAATTTTATTTTTTTATTACTGACGTGTTTAAGTTACCAAATGACTGAATGACTTTAACCACTTTCATTCACACTCATATATAATGTAATGGCTACTATTCAGTCCATTCGTTACATTACTTAATTTTAAATTACAAGTTTATTTAAAAAACTGTTAAAATATTTGCATTACTTATGACTGGTTCTTGGCCACATACCAAGACACCACTTATCCATTTCAACAGGGTTCTTACAGCAACATACAATTAAAATTCAAGGACATTCGAGAACTTTTCAAGGACTGTCTACTAATATTTCAAGGACCACAGTAAATTATAATCGAGACGCCAAATTTTTATTCGAATGTTTAAGGTTTTATTTGCAACATATCTATTACGGTTTCCTCCCGCACCCAACACCCTAGAGCTGAAGTTCACAAATGGTAAATGAACAAAAAAAATTAATTTCATTTAAAATTAACACCTTCATATTTAATGAAACTCCTTCATATTTATTAATATGTTTCATGAAAATAAATTATACTGAATCACAAAATAAGCATTTTTTTAAGAAAGACATTACGTTTTCAAAAAAATTAAGTCTGTTACCGATTCTAATGTAAACAAATATGGCTGATGCCATGCTCCTGCTTAAGTATTAGCACACAATAGAGTATTTTATTCCCAATTCAAGGTATTAAAATTACCACGAATTACATACTGTAACTGAATAAATAAAAAATAAGTGAGCAGAGTGAAATATCATTGGTCACTAATTGTGCAATGTACAATGCGAGATAGTTGGTACAAAACACCACTTTGAAAGTGGTCGGGCAACTTCCGACTTGAAAAACGTGGGAGACATTCCGCTTTGCAGCATGCACTGCACACTAGCTTCGCTCACACCTGACACGTAATTAAGTTTTTAATACTCTCGTAAATACTGCATTTCGTATGGGCCACTTTTTCTTTCCAGTGCTCTTTAGTTTCCTTTAAGCGCCTCTTCTCTTCCAAAAAACCTTTGCCAATAAACTCTAGCAGATGCAGATTACGACGTGTCGCGATTACATAAAAAAAACACTAGGTGTAACCCGACGTGCTGTGGTATGCCAGAAAGTGTGTCAATTTCACAGACACTGAAAAACGTATGTTATCATCAGGTCAATTATATTACAGAAATAATGCGTAGACAAAATGAATCGGTCATTTGAGAAACAACATAAGTAAAAAATGTCCACTTTTCAGGAAGTGAAAAAAAAACACTGTATTTCTGAAAGTTACTTTTGAAAAAAATTGCAAAAGAATACTGAAAACACTTCATAACATTACTTTTATGATGGTTGCAATGAAATTTGTTTCTGTGTTGTTATATAAGAACAATGCTCATTTCAAAAATTTGACTTATGTTCTTTCACAAAAAAACAGCTGTATTTGAAGCTTTAAATTGATACATATTGACCTATAAATCATTGCAAGCATTATTCAACAAATCCTGTATCGTTATTTAGATGATAGATGCAATTCAATGTGATTCTGTGTTTAAATGTACAAACGGCAGCAATTTTGAAGTGTTGACATATGTTGTTTCAGAAGTTAATGGGCGATTGCATTATAAAATGATAGTAATATACGGTACTGTATCGTGTATTTTCCTACAGCATATGTTGATAAAATATTTGTTTATATGTTAACGTATTATGTCCCACAATAAACAATTTGCATAATGTAAGTTGCTACAAAATGTGAAAAAAAAAAAAAAAACACTTCTTTCTATAATCTAATACATCATGTTCCACAACACACTTAAAAACAGCTGTTTGTCCAAGCAAACTTCCCTTTGTAAGACTTGCAAGTAATGATCTTCTGGTCTTATAATAATTTCTGGTCTTTCTGTGCAACATCTCGTGCTCTATACAAGAGTTTGTACGAATAGTTGGACAAGCAAACACCTCATTATAATTTAACTGGATATCATCTTCGTCTGGTAAAATTGGTCGAAATTTATGTAGGTCAGCCATTTTTTTTTCATTGATGGGGAGAGAACCATTGGGGTATGCCTTAGTAACTGAAAGTTCAACAGGTGTATTGCACATGTGGGAAATCTGGAAGGTGACATAGAGCAACAAATATTGTATGACAAGAAATGGAGGCACATGTCTATGGAAGTAACAATGTGTTCCTTAGAGAAAGAACACCAGTCAGTGATATGAGTATACCAGAGAAAGAAGTGACTTATGGTGTTTCTCAAATTAATTCACAGTTCTGCGCCTTGCTGAGCACACAAATAACGACTGACTTATGTGATTTCAATAGCAGAACGTATGTTAACCTCTGTAGAACATTATAATACCCATAACTAATTTTGGCAGAAAAGTGACTTATGTTGTTCCTCAAATGACCGATTCAAATATGGTTTCATATTTCTGAGAAAGGATTTTAATGTCAGAAAAATAGCTAGAAATTTAGGTAAGAAAACCCAAATATTCAAGGATTTTCAAGGACTGGATTAAATCAAGGAATTTTCAAGGCTTTTTAAGGACATGGTCAAAGTTCCAGGACCTTCCAGGACCGTAAGAACCCTGTTTCAAATATGTTACATCTACACACCCACCCATACACACACACATTTATCTTTCATTAGAGGATCCGGGAATTACTCCGGGTGAAACCCCGCTATCGAAACTAAGCGCTCAACACAGGACGAAGTCTGGGGAACGAACCTCTCACCTTCCCCAGGACTCCTTTTCGTTACATCCTGCGAGGTAACCGCCGCATGCGTCGGCCCTTGATCAGCCGGCTTTGTCTCACTTTAGCCCTACCAACGAGTGAAAGAAGTTATCCAAGAGCGTTGGCAGAAACCAAAACTTTTATCTAAAAGAAATCAACGCCATATCTAGCACTTTTTAAAAATATATTTAATATATATTTGTGTACCATTGCCAACCTCTCACAGAGCATTACCCTGGTACCGGTTCAACATATGTAGGACTATGTATGTACACATTTCCATTAAATTTATTTTTTACTACAGTTTTCTGTTAGCCATTTATTCTGTATTAATCAATACTCGGATAGCTACAGCAATGATTTAGATTATTTAATAATAGCAATTTTTTAGTTATGTAATTTTTTCAAATCAATTTCTTATATTTTCCATACGATTGGATCCAGGTCGCTTACCTATCTCCGTTTTCTTCCCGCCGAACACACTTATTTGCGTTAAGTATTTTTCATCATGCCACATTTTAAAATTATTTTTACTTCCAGGATCACATGAGAATATCGTACAGCCATGTTTTTGTTTTAAGTCAATTATTTATTCAATACATCCCTACGAGTGCTTTTATGATACCAAAGCATTTTAACACACATTCGTGTATGCATTCTGAAATGAAATTATGTTTTGTGATGCAGAGATTCGTCCGTCCTCGCCTTGCTGTATGCCTTTCAATTTCTCTTGTTCCCAGCCATTTTTCACAGCCACTGAATCGGCCACGACTCGAACACCCACACCTCTATAGTGCTAATGTGTTTTCATGCCCCTCCTCCCATTTTTACCCAGCTCATCTCAGCCAAATATGTGTGTATGTGTTGACGGCCAGAGAACTAAGTCTAGCCTAAATGTTAAACTACATGTTCCCGCTGTAAATTTCCATAAAAAAGGCAATTTAGGTAAGTACTATCTATTACTCTTTAATTCATCACGAGTATTGAACATACTCTAATCGAGGCCTCATCACGGTTTTAAAAAAATGCCTTTTCGCACAGTTACGCCTGAAAATATAATGCATAGATCGATACAAAAGTAACCCAGTGTTCTACAGTACACTTTGGCACAGGTTTTTCTCCAGTAAAATTTCAGTCTCACTACTAAGTGCCCCAGTGTTCCAGCAGTAATTTGGGAACAGCATTTGTCAGTGTAGCGCATTAACATTGGAACGATATGAAACTAGGTGCATACAGGAATGAAGCTTCTTATGCACAACTGCCTCTTCCCCCATCAATTTCATCGTTTTTGGGCGTCGCCTAGTTGCTACTTAAAAGGTATTACATCTAAGAAACATTACACTAACACTTTATACATTAACACTCTTGTTAAGTCACGTTAATTTCATCGTCCATCATACATGCATGGTGTTATATAATGAACATGCATATTATATTCAAACACTAGCATTCCAGTTTCTTAACTACGCGTAACATAAATAAATGTATTTTACCTATACTACTTATCTTGCAATATTCGTCACGCATCGTTCAAGCAAGCATATACATACAGTTCCTACATATTACGAGTTTTACACTATTTCGATACATATACCATACGATACAGACCTACAGACATGTTAGTTCTCTTGTAAATTATCCATACAAATATATTCAAGTATTTTCTTTCAACTTCTCACAGATACATGTACAGAAAACCTAAAACACATAACCTCGCCATAATATAAAATCTTTGAAGTGGGTACGAAAATAAGTAAAATCAACTATGGCATTATACAACTAGGGGTTCATTTGTTACTGATTATAAGGATAATATCCAACATTCTGGACACCACCAAACATCCTCTCTGCTATCCAACATTCTGGTGGTTACTATCCAACATTCTGAATACTAGCTAACATTCTGGACACAATCCAAATTATGGATACTATCCAATATTTCACACAATGCCAAACAATCTGTGTAATATCAAACATCCTGGTTAACGATCTAACATTCTGGATAATATCCAACATTATGGATACCATCCAACATCCTGGTTACCATCCAACATTCTGGATGCTATAAAAAATTCTGGAGACCATCCAACAGCCAGGATATTATTCAACATTCTGGATACTTGACTATTCATGAAACTTTTGTGACCCTTCGCGGCTCTTTCGGAACTCCTTAGAGACTTCGTTAAATCCTCGTGACTCCTTGTCCTTTCATAACCAAACATATGGATTGTGTTTGTATTCATCTAATGGATTCATCATCTTGATTAATTCATATCTGTATTCACCATCTTGATTAATTATTTAAGTCCGCCTTCTAGATTCATGATAAACAATTTATCTTTAGATGACCTTGTACCTCGAAAATCAGAAAAAAAATTAGAGAAGTGATACACATTATTAGAATTTTTCCTGTTTCAAAATCCAATGCAATTTTAATTTCAAAGTTGATGGTGTATCCAAGTAATGAATTTAGATACTGAATCCAGATCCGAATCTAGAGCATTAATACAGATATGAATCCCGATATAAACCCAGATATGAATCAAGATGGTGAATCCTGATAGGAATCCAAAGTTTGGCCACGAAGAAACCTGCATAGTAACGAAGGGGTCACGATGTCACAAAGGAGTCACAATGATTCACAAAGGAAACCCGAAACTAATGAAGGGAAAGCAAGGTGTTTTCGACGAGTTATGAAGGAGTCGCAAAGGAGTCATGAAAGTATAAAGAATGTTAGATAATATCCAGAGTGATGCTCAATTCAGAATATCTGATAATCTACATAATGCAGGATAGTATCCAAAATGGTGGATAGTAACCAGAATGTTGGATAGCATCAATTTTGTGTGACAGCATCCCTATGGTTGGACTGTATCAATATCACTCGATAGTATCCATAAAGTTGAATAGTACCAGAATCTTACATAGTATAAAATAAAATGTAGGCTACTCTCTTAATTGGTTAATAGTATCCAAAATGTTAAATAATAAGAATGTTTGATACTATGTATTAAGAATCTTCGGTAGTATTTATAATGTTGGATACTATCCAGAATGCTCAATAGTATCCAAAATTTTTTGTATTCAAACTGTTTGATAGTATTCACAATGTTGGAACATCCCTATGCTCGGTCACAAAGAATTCATCAAGGATTTAATGTTGGCTCCTATGCTGTTTGTGCTCTAGCCTAAAGATTTGATACCATGCAACTTTGTATGCTAGTATTTACACGAAGTTTAAAAAATTATTTACGCATGCCTCGAGAGAGAAGATGTGTCGAAACTTGGATATATACAGGTCATTTCAGGAATAATTTTACAAACTTCGGGGGTTGGTTCCTTACACATCAAAACAAGGAAAAGTTCATGTAAACATGTGTCCGAAAAACATTAGTTTTTGAGTCATTAACGAAAGTTTAGTTCTATGTGTTGCAAGGTAATTCGTTTTGTAAACAGTCGTTGTATAGTGTTATTCATTGCAGATATCCTAATTTCCATCCTCTCAGGATTGGTAAAAGTGTCACAAACTCAGAAAGTCACAGCAAATGTTCGAAATGACATCCTCTTGCATCCACACACAAACGCACATGTCGGATCATGCACTGTCGCACCCTTTAAAATACTCCGACAAAGTGTCATACTGTTTCTCAGGCGTTGATGAAGTGTATCTGCATTGGGAGTGTTTGCTGCATAAATCAATTGTTTGAGGTGGCCCCACAGATAAAAATCTGAGGATTGAGGTTGGGGGAAGGTGCAGACCATGGAACTGGTCCACCCGTACCTATCTATCTGTTCTGGAAGATATCATTGCATCTCGAACAATGTGGCTGAAATGTGCTGGCGCACTGTAGTGCAAAAATTACACGTTTCTTCTTATTAGTATGGGCACATTCTCCAGCAATCCTGAAAGAATGTTTTGGATAGTCATTGTAGACAGCGCCTTCAAGTCGTGATGGGAGAACATATGGTCCACTCAGAAAATCACTTACGATTCCAGCCCACACATTAATCATAAACTGATGCTGGTGTCTAGGCCGAATGGTACCATGAGAATATTCATCCCATCACAAATGTTGGTAATTAACAGGAATAGATCTAGGCTTTCCTTCGCCCGGGGAGATTTGTGATTTGCGCCCCCCACCCCCCCTTTTCCAACATATTTCCATCAGTCCAAAAACCTAACAGTAATAAACGTAGTCTGCATACAATGTTTTGCTCTCGCATAAATAACAGTATAAAATTTTAGTAAAAGTACATAAAACCTGTACTTACTGGTTACGATTAGTAGTGTTTTAAGTGTGCATTCTAATCATAAATCCTGTATTTATAACATCATGTGGTGTTTCAAGATTAATAAAAATACAAAAATACAAAACTAGTAAAAGTCTAAATATAGGTAAATACTGTTATCTTTTTTCACACTAATATACATTTCATTCCCAAGTAAAAATTTTCGGCACCACCACTAATGCGGTGCCTGGAGAAGTCTGCCCTTGGTTCTGAAAATTAATTACATCTCTTCCAAATGTTGCCTCATCTGTAAAAAAGACAGAAGAGGTAAACATCAGACTGGCAGTTTATGCAACAAAACAACGGCAAAAGTTCAGCCTCGGTGGGTAATCGGCAGGAGAAAGACCCTGCTCACGTTGCAGGTGATAAGGATACAATGATTGTTCATAAAGTAACCTCCATGCAATGGTGTGAGATGTATAACATAGTTGAGTCGCTTGTATGCTGATATTTGAGTTTTCTGCTATAACCTGTAAAATATGTTCTTCCTGGTCTGGTGTACGAAACATCTCTTGGCCTTCCTCGATTCACATGCTGTGATGCTAACGATCCAGTCTCCCCAACACGACGAATAAGAGAAGCAGATGTTGGGTGACTAGACTGCTTTCGGTCAGGAATTGCCATCTGATACAACCGTGCAGCCTCACATCCATTACTATTCCCGCTACCGCACATAAAAATAATATCAACCTGCTCACAAAATGGATATCCTGCCATGGTTACAACTGCAAAACATCACTAGTTAAATATCACGATTATTCAGAACTGCACACAAATTTCCTTGGTAACATATCGCCATAGAGGGTACAAACGAGTTTATGACATTTTCACGAATACTAAGGGGATAGAAATCAGGGCACCTGCAATCAATAACATTATTCAATGACTGCTGACACTACTAATAACTTTGCAACATATTGAACTAAACTTTCATTGATAACTAAAAAACTAATGATTTTCGGATATATGTTTATACGAACTTTATTTCTTGTTTTGGCGTAAGGAGTATATACATGATGTACACACATATATATATATATACAGGATGTACATATATGTGTATATTCTGTATATATTTATATGTACCGGTACATCATGTATATATATACATTATGTACATATACATACAGGATGTACATATATATGTGTGTATGTATATGTACATCCTGTATATATATGTATATATATGTACATCCTGTATATATGTATGTACATCCTGTATATATATGTATGTACATCCTGTATATATATGTATGTACATTCTATATATATATATGTATGTACATTCTATATATATATATGTATGTACATTCTATATATATATATGTGTATGTATATGTATATACATACAGGATGTACACATTTATATATATACACACAGGATGTACATATATATATATATATATATATATATACACACAGGATGTACATATATATATATATAGGATGTACCTAAATTCGACAAACTTTGGCAATGAAACGTTTTGAAAAATGAAGTAGAAAACATGCAGAACACAAATCGCAAAAATGGAATATGAATGGAGCAATAAGCCCATGAAAATAGAAATTTGAAACCGTGTTTTCTAAAAAATCGGGAAACCATGTGAGATAAAAATACAAAACCCAGAACATTGTTTTATGTTATCGGGATCTGTCATCACAAAGCAAATGCACGTTCAAGCCCTCTGCTACTTTGAAAATCACCTGGGTGACCACCCTTCTAGAGGTCTAAAACTTTGGCGCTATCTAGATATTAAAGTAAATGAAGACGAATAATTGACGAGAATGCGATGCATTAAAAAAAAGGTCCTTTTGTTGCAAGTGCATAGGACACACAGTTTCAATTAAAAACGAACATCAAGTAGCTACTTATGCTAAGTGCAGCGGTACAGTGCATTCTGGCACCGGTCTACCACTTTGACATCTAAAAACTTAACCAAAATCGAGCACAATTTGGCAAACAAATAGGACAGCGTTTTTGAGGTCATGTTTGATCCAAATCTGCCGAGACTTGTTATTCTAAGACCAATTAATATTACGGTTACGTACAAAGTGTCATATATTTCCTGTTTTATTTTTCACAAAGATTCCCCTGCCGTAGTTTTTCGGTAATTTTTGTGAACAACCTGTGTATGTATGTGTATATGCATACACATACATGCATTTCAAGAATCGTCGGCAATAATTTTAATTCTATAAAATTCAAACGTAATAACACAGTGAAGTCACGTGTTGCATTGCCAAATACTCTGATGATCAGCTACAAGAAATTCTCGGGTGTTAACTTATCCCCTTGCTGTTACCGCTTTTCAACGCTGCATGCTTGCGCAAGTGCGTCAAATCCTTCCTATACAAAGCATTGCAGCAATTAACCGCTGATGTTGATTTTGGAGCAGCTATGTACGTCATTGTTGGAGGATATTCAGGCCTACTACATCGATTCGTCTAGCACCGCGGTGAATCATTTGTATATATTTGCAGCAACTATGTTTAATTTGTTACGTCACACTATATATTGGATGCAGTAGTTATATTTCATGTATATCCAGAAGATGTTGCAGATTTCAGTACCAAACATGGGGAATGATAGCAACGATAACGAGTACATGCTTCAAGAGACATAAATTACTATTTGACGAGGCAATGATTACAACAGTTTCACAAGAAAAATGTCTGGGAAACGATTGTTGACATATCCAGAGAAAACTTCAAGCAGAAAACTACACAGAGTTTTGCAAGCCACAGAAGACACTGATTTATCAATAACTAACACAGCACTTAGCATGTCCCCCACCTTCGATTCTGTGGTAGCTGTCAGTGAAGATGTTGATCTTCTAATCCTTTTGACAGCTTTATCGAAGCAAACAAACATTTACTTTCTCAAACCAGCGAAAGGATAAATCTTGCAACAGGTGTGTTCAGCTGAAAGTATAATCGATAAAACAGCTGCAGTGATAAATTTATTCTTGCATGCATTCGGTGGCTGTGATAAAACATCAGCTCTCTTCAAACAGGGTTAACTTAAATGTGTGTGTATATATATATTACAGTAAAACCTCATTTGAACGAGTTTCTCAAAGTTTTTCTAAACAAGGATGCTGATACAAAATTGTATCGTTGCCACCCAAGCAAACAGCAGCACAACAGTAGGCCTACTCGTTCCGGACGTAACAAGTCAAGAAATTATGTGGAGCAATGGAAGAGGAAGAAGAGCAAGGTTGTAACAATCCCCGTCATTATATTCCAGACTCCTGCTACAGATGTTCTCCTGGAGCATATGTCTTGTAAATCCAAAAGAGGATGTCGTGGTGTGTGTGGATTGTAAAAAAAAAAAAGGACTGTAGTGATTTCTGCAGTAACATACACGAAATATCAGAGGACAGTGATGAAGATGAAGACACTGAAATAATTTTCGAGCCTTTGTGAATATAAAATTGATTCAGAAAGTACTGATCATAATAACACAGGAATGGTTTTTCGAGGAGACAAGTCAAGTTTCTGTTCGTTCAGTTAGCAAAAACTTCGCCAAGCCAGGTCCATCACGGACATCGACACTAAACAGACGAATTAAATTGATAATTTCAACTTACATCTATCATAATGTGGATTAGGTCTATTGAGTATACTACAAAAATAAAAACGCACCACATATATGGGTAATGCGAAAACGTGTATTTCTAGCCAATACATATCAGGAGTCAGTTTCGCGCCTCTCGTAAACCTAAACGGTCAGGTAAATAGAACAATGGGTAAGTAAATTAAAATATTCTAAATCTTTCTCAATTTTAAATCATAACAGAGTTACATTTTTTTCAGAAAGTTTACCTGGACCGAAATATTTTCAAAAACCTCAATTTGGCGCCTATTTTCAATATGGCTACGCTAGCGACAAAGATACGAGGTGGCAAAGTACAAATTCAAAATTAGCCCCTCAAATTCTATGAGTATGCAAAACATCAAAACTTCCGTAAAACTTTCTTGGTAACCTTGTATTTTAGCACGTAGATAACAGATAAATAATTTTAAACAAATAATAAATATGGCCATACCGTAATCTACGCATGATTTTAACTGAATTAGAAGAAATATTTTAAAAAGTGTGTGTGGACAGGTATATGACCTAGAACCAATCATATGGGAGATAAAAGTATATTAACTGATTTTAAAAAGTGCATGGTTAAAAATTAACATTCCTGAATTACTTGAATAATGCAATGTGAGAGGCTAACGATGGTAAAACAAATATTAAATATATTTTAAAGTGTTGGTTACTTAAAAATTTCCTACTAATCTAAAATTAATGATTATGTAGTTATATGCCTGAGCGAGAATTATAGTAGTAAAAACATTCAATCAATTGAGATCTCATAAGATTATCTAATAAATAAAAAAACACTGTAAAAATACTATATTAAAATAAATTATTTAAAATATACATTTAGTTAGAAGTAACAGGTTTCAAGTATAAAAGTGGTACAGTGGCTAGGTATGTGGCCAAGAACCAACCATAAGTAAGTTAAATATTTTCAAAACATTTCCAAAACTACGTAAGTATTAAATAAATAAAATTAATGAATGACTCGAATATCAATCAGCATAGTTTTTGTCCTGAGTAAGGAGGAGAAAGTTATAGCATTTAATCGATTGGTAACTCCTATTAATTTTTCACAGACAAAAAACGTAATTAGTGAGAAAGGAATCAAATATATACTATAATATATTAATTTTAATAGTGATACTACTCTTATTAGCTGTAAGAGAACAAAATCGTAATTTTAGCCGCTATGAGAAGTCTGTTAGAAATGGGTGTTTTAGGCATTAATAAGGTGGTTTGAGAAGCATTGGAGTGTTTACTGGTTCCGCAAGCTTGCGGCAACTTTGGAAATTTTTCTCCACTTATTTATTTTCTTTTTGCGTTAATTTTATTTTTATCGGTTTTTTTGTACTTTTTGGGCTTTTCTTCCAGATTTATTTTAGAAATTTGGGATATTCTGGACTGTACTGTCAAATTCCAAAGCTCAAGGTAAAGGTCAAATCCAAGATGGCAGCTGAGCCCAAGTTTATCGTATTCACCCCAGCATACCTGAGCCCATATCCACTACACAACTTCGTTCTCCTAGGAATTACCATTTATGTACTATACTTTTTATGTTCGTACATATAAAATGAAATACTATAGATACAATAATAAAGTAAACTATGTTGAACATTCCGCCGTTAGTTTCATGTAGATAATGCAACAAGAAATCGCTCGTGTATATTTAGTGTTTAACACATTAATTAGCCGAGCCTGACTTCAAACCAGCCTCATAGCCTGCAAATAACCAATGTTGATTATATAAATACGTGGAAAATTCAAAATAAAATAAATATATTTCTACCTTTAATGCCGAGAGATTGCCATAGGCACCACGGGTAAGTTAAATTTTGGAAACGAACTGTTAAAAAAAAAGAATCACTAGAAATACGTCCATCAGAACCGTACGACAACGTACGCAAATAAAAAACAATATTATGGGGAAATTACCTAAGTTACTTCTTATTACTACGTATTCACCAGGATAAAATAGCTTATGTTACAAGTAAGTTAACAAACACGTCTGTGGTACAACAGTTGCAGAAGCGTTGGCAATAAACTTGTATAGAAATAGTTCCCCGGGATATTATGTAAAATGGCTAGAATATTGAAATTCGTTGAATGGATGCTGTACATAATATGTTTATTTTCAGTAAACGTAATAAAATGTATATTTACACTAAGTATAAATTGCAATGAATGTCGTAGTTTTTAGAGGCGACATAGTAGGTGGCTGTGGATGTACAGACTGTTCCGAAAAAATTGTAACTGAAATGCAATGTTCACATGATATACCAAATAGTATATAACCAATAGTATACTGTATTTTTAGCCAAATCATAACTGAGGCATGTCCAACGTCCAGTGTCACTCAGTTTCTGCTGTAACAAAACATAATTATATTAGTACATATAGACTATTATTAGAACCTATATTACATTCAGTTACCATTTTTTTAAACATCCTGTACTATAGCGTCGTACACAGTGTGGGTTTGTGTTTGTATTCACTTTATACTGAAAGTGTGCGTGGAATTGTGAAATAATGATTTATTTTTAGAGGTGTTCCTAGAATTTTCGTTATAAATTTTGTTGTTACTTGATAGTAAGTTTATTTTTAGCGGTTAATTTTCGACTAATTGTGCAAAGAACAAAAAGACGAATGGTCATCATCACTTACAATATGATATAAGCATGCTAAGACAAATAACATCCTCAATCGTGCCAAAAATAAAAAAAAATAACTTTAAAATAACTCTCGCCGTGTGCAGTAAAAATTCGACATCAGTAAAATGTAACTCTTGGAATATCCTTAAAACAAACTTAGGGTAGCTCAAGTTAACTTTAAATCACAGAAAAACATCTACTGTCCGTCTACTGTAGTTAAATACATACTTATTTATTTATTTATCCATTCATGTATATGCCTCGGCTTAACTCAGAATTCGCTTGGCGGTAGACCATATATCTGAAGATCAATCTCGTGCATCTGGGTCAGTAAAATGCCAAATAAAACATATATTGGTATAATCAATTTATTCACGGCTTTCACAATTATATATATTATATTTACTCCACAATCCTTAATAAAAGCGCAATAAACATGGCGTCACTTGCGACGCCACAGCACGAAAAAAAAATGATTTGCGTCAATGTTTGTATAAAGGCCTATGCTTACCTCTATAACCACTCGTTCATTTTGTTAAAATTTTATGGTAATTAGTAGCCTAGCTGCTTATTTCCCGCCATTCTATTTGTTAATCCATGTAACAGGGTCTAAGTCAGCGTGTGTTAGTAACATGGCATTGAAATTCTGTAAAAACTGTAAAAAATATACAAAAAGGAAACGGACAATTTGCATAACCTTAAAATTTTATTTTATTATCATTATATTAAGATTACATTTATTTGACAAATGGATGCGTTCAATTACTTGTGGAGTTATACAGAGTTAAATGTTTC
Organism: Medauroidea extradentata; assembly: GCA_003012365.1. Taxonomy (NCBI): domain Eukaryota; kingdom Metazoa; phylum Arthropoda; class Insecta; order Phasmatodea; family Phasmatidae; genus Medauroidea; species Medauroidea extradentata. The sequence goes on from PNEQ01025814.1 coordinate 21,498, forward strand.
CTATATCTCTCTGTTTTAAGAAATTCTACCAATTCTTCGCCTCCATTTATCATACTACAGTAAATGCATTGAACTAATAACCTCCGACGACTCAGAGGTAATCGCCACGAATCATGTACAATAACTAACACTATGCCACGACTAGAGGGCTAACGCAACCGACTTACTCAAATACAAAAAATTAAATCGCAACTGTCCGTTAACGCATACATTACTTCTCTCATTCCCAGCTTTCTGGTGCCGGCCTCCGTACCGTAGTTGTTTACGCATCGGTCTACGGTGCGAGAGGTCCTGGGTTCGAATTCTGGCTCGAGAATGGATGTTGTGTTGTCGTTTCACCTCACTTCACCGTCACCATCGCTTGACAGAAAATTTTTATGATATAAAAAATAGTATATTTGTACGAGGTATGGTTTGTTTTGTTCACGTACATCGTGAATATTTTTAATATTATTAAAATTGTTCAGCTTTCATAGATTTTTATAAGGGCATGTTAAAGTCCAAATTCGCATAGACCGTTTTATTCTTTAAAGAAATACCAACTGACTTACCGAATCGAAATAATTCACACCGAATAACAATTTCGTATGCTTTAAAGTCTCCCACATAAGAAACAATAAAATTTTAATATTTTTTAATTTTAAAAATTAAACTTAAAATTACAATTACAAAAAGAATTTTAAAACATATATATTTAATTTTTATTTTGTACAGGCAACAACATCGTTATTCAGTGTGAACTTTTTGCCATCTCGGTATTCTGTTGGTTTTCCTTTAACACATAAAACCATTTTATGCAAATTTGGGATTTTACATGTCAAAATAAAAAGGCTATGAACGTTACAAAATCGTCAGTACAGTAAAAAAACAGTCACAAAGTACGTCTACGAAATAAACCACTTCTCGTACAAACATAACTTTTATAACAATTCAAATTTCCGGTCAAGCACCCCCCCCCCTTCCCCCGTAACCCATCATCCTACCATAAGACCTACCTGTAAAAGGGCCGTAAAACCTTTTCACCTCACCTAGCTTTCTAATTTCTTTTTTTATTTATTGAAGCATGTAATCAACATTATTTTTATGACAGTACATTTTTAATGCCACTTCTGATGTATTAACTGGTTTTGTTTCGTACTGTTAAGTGTTATAGCAAATTAATGTAAAACCATATCACATGTTTTATAATAAAATTTTATTAAAATATTTTTGTTTCTTATGTATTATCATAAGTGGATGCCTACTGAAAATCACACATAGCATTATAATTACAAAGTTCTGAGGTCACATAAATGACATATTTGAAGAAGGCCATGAGACCACACTATATATTGAGAAATCCAACAAAACTTGCTTTACTCTGACACAATAAACTAAAAAGTGAGCGAGTGGGGGTGGGTGAACTTAAGTGGGTGGGTAGGTGGGTGAGTGAGTGAACCGGGTGAATGGGTGAGTGGGTAAACAGGATGGATGGGTGAGTGAATAAGTGGGTGAGTAAATGGGTGGTTGGGTGACTGAGTGGGTGGTTGGGTGAGTGAGTGGGTGGGTGGTTGGGTGGGTGAGTGAGTGGGTGGTTGGTTGGGTGAGTGAGTGGGTGGTTAGGTGAGTAAGTGGGTGGTTGGGTGAGTGAGTGGGTGGTTGGGTCATTGAGTGGTTGGGTGATTAAGTGGGTGTGTGGGTGGGTGAATGAATGGGTGGATAAGTGGGATGACAAGTGAGTGACTGAGTGTGCATATAACTTATATACACACAGAGCGAGGGTGTAAACTTTACGATGTGACCGCCTACGAAAAATAAATTGAAAATATGTTTTGAACTTGACAAAGTGAATTATAGTGGAGTAACGTTAACATTACAAATCGACTATAAAAATACATTTTTTCACATAAAATCAATCAGTATTAAGTATTCTATTGTTTTGACACAATTTAAGACTGACATTGATTAATATCAAGCGGTATTTTATCTTATAGTGAAATAAATAAAATTTTACAGTATAATTTCATGGTGGCATTACTCCCACTTATCCTTACAAACCAACAAAAAATACATTTTCGATCTAATTTTTTGTTAAAATTTTACCACGGAAAATTGACACGCTCCTTCCTGACTCACTCAACGCACACACACCCACACTCACACCTATGTGTGTGTATATACATACATACATACGTACATACACACAGAAAAAGAGAGGGGGCAGAGTGAAACTTTGATACGACGCGCAGGGCACACAAGCGAATCGGACTGCCACTTCTCCACGTCTCTACATCAGGCAGTGCTGCAAAACAGAGGCCAACGATATGTAGACGGGCACCCATCCCCTTCCCTGCAACCGCTCCCGGCACCATGTGAGCCACTGTCGCCTTGTGACGACTGGGAGGTAGGCGTAGGCTCATCCGTCACTCTGAAGATAGCCTAGAAATGCATACTCATGGGAGATTATTGAAGAAGAACTTAAAATCTGGAACATTCGAGGTGGATCGCAATTATCGGTAAGCTGTAGTAAGGATATGAATATGATGGTTCCGAGTATAAAGAGATCCAGGCGAATGAGCGGGGAATGATTGATTGGCGCTTAGCCTGTACGAAGAAGTGTGGGAGAAGCGACGGTAACAGCAGCTAGTGGTGAGAATACGGTGGGCGGTAGGGAGCAGCGTGAAAGAAACGCAACGGTCAGCAAGTGGTGGCAGCGCAGCAGCAAAAATTGTACACGGCGATGGACAAGTTGTAGAGAGTGATACCGCAGTTTCTTGTGTGAGGCGGACAAGCAGTTTAGACGTGGAGGAAATACTACTGCTGGATATAATAAAGTTCTAGAACAAGATATTATAAAGGTTGAGTGACTGACATAACTTGATAACTACTTTTTTCAGAAAGGCCAATATTGAATTTACATGTTTAGTGTACGAATACAATGTGTTAGAAGCATTAAGAATAAAATTTGAATATTAATATTTGTAGTAAATTGTTCGCAAACAAGTTTTTTTATTTCCTTACTAAACTGTCCCTAAGGGCATAATAACTTTAGCTCATCTTAAAGAGTCTATATTGATAACATTATCAACAGAAAATTATTTTACACTAACAATACAATGCAAGAAATATTCTAATCATAAATACATACATAGTCATTGCTAGACTCTTTACCTCCACTTAAAAGTTGGAAACATATAAAAAATTTAAGTAAAACTAATAAATATATTTTAATATTAAAGCTCGCAGCTGTAAAATTCCTCTTACTCTGCAAAGTAAACCAATCACAGAAGCAATTTAAAAAAAAGATCAACATATTGGGAACACAAGTGTTGATCAAGAAATAAAATGTTAAATGTTACAACTTGGACTCTCATAATTTGCTCCCTTATTAAATAAGCTTGATCAGCTCAAGCAAATTTTCCAGTATAAATATGTCATGTATAAGGATTAGTCCTGGCCAGTTCTGGTGTGTTTCTGGCTAAGGTAGATCACACCACAGTATTTCACTTATACAAACTTAACGCCTGTAGTTAGACAACTTGCCATACACAAACGTCTAGCACGGACCTTCTTGTTATGTTTGGGGTGGTTGGTGAGGAGAGGAGTGAGAAATTTTGGTCAGCGCTTAACATCGAAGTCTTTAGCGCTGGTGAAGGGTGACATGATGTGAGCATGGATCAATACCGGAATGAAAGGGCGGGGGAAACGGGAGATCCTCGAGAAAACCCACCGACCAACGGCATCGTCCAGCACGATTCCCACATGCGAAAATCCGCGGACCGACCCCGCCGGGAATCGAACCCGGATCGCCTTGGTGAGAAGAGGAGGATGTACACTGTCGCAGTACCATTAGCCTCCACAGATAACGACTGATCAGTCAAGATTAGTCGTAAGCAGCCTGCAGAGCCAGACAACAATGATTTCCTTAACTGGCTTGCAGCTACATAGAAGAATTTTTTGGGACAGGTTGTGGGCTAGAGTGCTCATTTACCTTCATTGCAATTCGGGTTCCGTAACAAGTCTGAGTTCGATATCCAGTAAAGTCATTCCTAGAGTTTCAAATGTGGCAAATGTGCGCACAATTTATTTTACCAGCGGATTTTTTCTTCGCGGATATCTAGTTTCATCCGCTCGTACATTTCGGCATTTTTACATACCCAAACCACTTTATCTTAAACCGTTCTGAAGGCCACGTTGTTCAGAGCTACAAAAAGCTATCGATGAAACCATTTGACTCGTTCATAGTTTTGTAAAGGGATAACTTTCTGCCGGTATATGTGAACAATATAGGCAACGCAGCAGACGAGTACCCACGAATCCGAATTACCGTTTATAAACTAAGTTTAAAGGTCGGTTTACAATGCAAACGTGTATGCGATGACCGTAACCTTCATAAGGTGTACGAGTGTAAAAACTATGACCTGTAGTTTACGATGGCCTTGTGCGTGTATGTAATTCGAAAATAGCCGCTCTTCTTTGTTGTTCATTATTTTGTTTCGGGTGGTATAAGTGGGCCACTGCATTTTTATGTTTCTGATATCACGTATTTGATGTAATAATTTTTAGATATCGTGAATTTCCTACGTTTCTCACATTTGCTTTGTTATTTTCTTGTTTTCCTGTAGCCAAAGTAACACACGTGACGACGGGCCCTAAAACCGCTATTTGCTATCCAAACTGCCCGATTATGCTATACTCATCATATCAAAAAATTGTCATTAGTTGGCCTATGTCATTTTCTAAGAAAATTATTTTCCAACATATTGTTAGCCTAAGGTTTGAAAACAATTCGACGAAAATTCGGCGGGATTGTATAAATGGTATACATTTAATACGTTAATCAAACAATTTTACACCACATACATTCAAATTATGTGAAACATATAAAGAAGTCTAGGAGTGAGCAATAAGTTTATCTCATCACGAAAAAAAAATGTATCTTTTAAAACACGTGTGTCAAAATGTAAACAAGATTGTTTTTTGTCAGAGGTACTTTAAGAATCGATTACAAAACCGAGAAGGCAAAAGTGACTTTGGACAGAAGTATTAACTGCTTTTCCCTTTCCTACTGCGTTTCGATTGGCTTCAACAATTACGCTTACGTCATGAAATAAAGTATAACAGTTTCATACACGTCTACACGACAGCGCCGTAGCACTACACGACACGTGTACATCACAATAAACTGTGTCGTAAGAAAATCTACTTTAATTTCTATACACGTTTACATTTTCTTCGTATATGACTGCATCGTTAATCGACCTTAAGGGTGTTGGGCCCCAAAAATTTCATATTTTTTATATTTGTATGAAACAATGTTCAACTTTTGCACACCAGATAACACGCCATTTACCCAAATTAAAAAAAATACGATCCATAGTGTTTGCTTAGTCACTCATAAAAGTCACAAAATGGCCATTGCGGCGTAGCCAAAATCAAATAAAATTAATTAACTAATGAATTCAAAATTACTGGAACTGATAGTCAGTGTATCAATGCATTTTATGGCATGTTTGGCAAAAATTTGTTTTGAAAACTTTCAGTAGTAGTCGAAAGTCACAGTTATGCAAAAATGTACTAATTTTCATTAATTTTTAAAAAATACAAAAATGTATCGCTTGTGTTTACAAAAGTGTCTTGAAGTAGCTCACATAATTACGTATCAATATGAATTATCTTGTTTCTGTAAGTTAATTATTTATTATTTTTTGTTTTGGTACACCGCAACTGCCATTTTGTGACTTTGATAGATGATTATGCTAAAACTGTGGGACTTATTTCTTTCTTTGGGGAAATTACGTATTATCTTATGTGTAACAGTTGAACAGTGTTTGGGACAAATATAAAATTTTGAATTTTTACGGGTCAAACGTCCTTAAGGGGGGGGGGGGGGCTCTATGCAAAATTGTAATTGTTTTGATAATTTTTATATCTGTACGAGACTTTGTTTTATAGGTATACATTATGACTATTTTTAACAGTAATGCAAATTTTCTAGCTATCATAGTTTCTGTATAATGGCATGCCAAAGCCAAAATTTGCATAAAACGGTTTTATGCAAGAAACGAAAACCAACTGACATACAGAAATGAAACAATTCCCACTGAGAACAGTGTCGCGGGCTACGTCTAGACAAGTTAAATAAATTTTATTTTTTTTATTACTTTTAAAAACTGGTTTCATTTAAAGTACAAGAAAAATCACATGAAGCAAGTCAAATGGCATCAGTAAAGAGTATTTTACTAACGAAACTTGGTCCAACTTGAACAAGATACTGATTAAAGATCGAGGCAATCTAGTATTTATTTGTAACAACTTTATGACTATAATGGCACTAGGAACTCTCTTTGTTCCGCAGAACTTAAATAATTTTTATTGCCTTTCAGTTGACATGTAGATCATTCTTACATTGGTTGAGTGATATGTCTTAAGATTTTCATATGTAAGATAGTGTTTCACAAATTTATGTATTCATGTTTTACAATAATTTTATTCGGGAATATTTTGGTTTTAGCAAACCATATGGTATTCCTTTTTTAAAAGTAGTTAAGATAAGGAGCATGTCGCTTACATTTAGAGTAAGTTAGGGTGCTCTTATCATCGAATTCTGTTAGTCAATATTTAGTTGATTTGTTAGTATCCCTTTATTAATGAACTGAAAGCGTTCATTAAAACGCTTATACGTGTCTTAAGTGTGCCTGGAGTAAAAAAAAATAATTACATTACCTATTATGAATTTTATAAATTCTTTTACAGCAAGAATGGTGTAATTCCATGTCATTATGTACATCTTTTATCAAGCTCAGCTCACCAAATAAATTATAATCAATAAAATTACATACCGGTATTAGCCAATAATACTAATTCGATAGGAAACTCTAATGTTATTAACAAGGATATTATTTATTAACGCAGATTCATTAATACTGTTACAACTAAGTCTGGTAGGGATATTTTTACTGCAAATCCAAATACTGAGGATTCCCAGGGAGGTACTTTTTGCAGTGTTATTAACCACACCACCACATTTTATATACTCTGCGTGAAAACGCTGAATTGAAGTAAGGTACATCGAAAAACTTGCGTTCTTCATCCTTAAGACTAGTTAAAGCGAAAAAAATCCACTTTATTAAATCTCCAGATCATAATTAAATCTCCAGATAATAAATGATGTTTTATACTTCTAACACTTAAAGTTCTGATTACAACACGTGGGTGATAATTCTGTGGTAAATGTTGCTCAATACTATCATATAACGTTTCAAAGTTGCTAGGTAGGGCTAGTTATAAATCTTTGTCAATTCTAATTGTAATAGGATGGATGAAATCTCCGTCACTGTATTCGACGTCATTAGTATAGTAAAAATCGCAATTTATTTGTTGATTGAAATTTGAGATATCAAAGAAGCTAATGACTGTGATATTACTATCAATGTTACACCTAGGTATCACAATTAAAGAGTTAAGGATACTTTAAATTACCACAAGGAAACAACCACTTTAACAAGAACCTGATTCAATGTTAATAATAGTTTCCTAGTTATCAATTGAATAACCCAAGAGCTCTAATTTTTATTTGCAAAACTTTAACAATCACTAGATCCCTTAATTTAAAACATTTCTGTCTTTTATCCCTAGCGCTCTCAAATAAAATATTAAATGGAGTAAGATGCTCATTAATATACATAGCTCCAGGGCTAGATTTAGGTAAGATATCCGTTGTTGTGACGTGACGATTTCTCTCTTTGCTTTGACGATAATTTACTTCTTCATCTATGCTGAAATTTAACTAACATAGGATACGGCATTTCCGACGTTGACGAAGGAACTCAATGCGCAACATCAAATTCGCGTTTACTGATGTCAACAACCTATGTAAAAACAATCTTGCGAACGATATATTGCACATCCTCACCTCGTTCTTCAGCAACACCGCGATGTTGTAAATTATTCCGCCGTGCACATTTCTGAACGTCTAACATTATTTTTTTTTTTACCTATACCATCCCTTTTGCCGTAAAGTTTACACTTTATGCGAGACTAGCAACTAATTTAGTCATATTTTCTATGAAGGTTTGCAACAGTGAGTGAACAGATTTCAATACCTCAAAGGACTTAAATTATGCATGACAACGAATGTTTAATATAATCTAGGTCTTTTTCTCATATAAAATCATGTGTTTTTATTTTTTTCTGTAACAACACATTTCTGCGCCATTTCTAGTTAACTACCTTCGCCAGATAGTCGTCACGAATACATAACCACTTTTTTGCAGGTTTTCCACACGGAGCACAAAAACATTAATCCACTTTTGTAAACATCATAACATACCTGTCAATTATTTTGATAAAATATGTAATAAATCACGAAATGTTACCTTCCTATGCATACACACACAAACAGACACACACACCCATATATATACTTACATACACATACATACAGGATGTTCCTGAACTACAGGTACAATGATGGTGAGATTGTGATTCCTTATAAAATGATGTATAGTTATATAAAGCAATTTTCGCCTAGCGATATTTTAAAGGGAGATACTAACACTTGAAAATCGATTTTAAAGTTTTTTTTTTTTTTTTTTTTTTTTGCAAAATATCGGAAACAACGTAGAGATAAATTACAATTCTGCGCACAATTATTAGTGTTATCGAGTTATTTGACCCGTGAAGAAACCACGCTTTAAAACTCTCCCCTTCATGAAAATAACAGGGGTGACCACTCTTTTACTAACCACAACATATGTGCCGTTGGGTTTTGTAAACATTTAATGTTGCTTTTCTGAACAGTACATCCTTAGTAACCAAAAATGTCCTCTTGTTGCAAGTCGTTAGAACGCATCGTTCACGGAAGAAAAAATCATACAAATAGTCAGTGGCTAATACACTGCATATGAAGTGAGCACTACAACCTGTACTAAGCGATTATAACATAGTAGGCACCCGAACTTCGGTTGCTTGTTACATAAATTCACACCTGAAATGCACCAGAAATGAAGGTATGTGCTGGGCATAGGTGAGTATGGAGCTGTAGTAATTTAGTTTTATTTGTTGAGGTTTCCTTGACTTACATTAGAGACACGCTTTTAAAGAACTGCAGTCGAAGGTGCATTTACAAGCATTCTGTGCGTATTCTACTGCAAATGTAGCAGCTGTTGCCTACATGCCAGGTATTGTATTTTTGCCACAGCGCATTTTATTGCAAATTGTGTTTTTTTTTTTTTTTGCAGTGGAGCGGAACGTTTCGTTGATAGCCAAGTTCATTAGAGATAATAGGAAACTGGAAAGGAATCGGCAATAGTCTTTTTTAAGGATCCATTCCGGCATTCGCTTGGATATTTTTATTGTTTTCAAAGAAGTAATTACACACACACAAAACATTACACATAAACTTCATGGAACCGTTTAATGATAAACTGTTGTTAAGAACTAAAACGATTTTTGAGGGTCACTTGTCTGTCACGTAAGCAACCCGCGTTGCAAAGCTAGTCGTACGACAAAGGATTAGTTGTGTGTGAATTCAAGTTAGACGACAGGACAGTAGTACGTTCATAACAGCTCTTCGGCTACTTGTAATCCATGAGGGAAAACTATAGATGGTAACTGCACGAGAACAGCCATTGCAAATAATCCATGTGTGTAGTATTTTACAGTAACTATTCAAAGTGGCGGCCACCTACTTCGATACAAAACTGACAGCAACACACAATCGAGTGTCTTATGCGATCAAACATGTGTTGGGTGTTGCGAATGTTAGTACAAGCATTAGTAAAGCGGGCGAGAAGTTCATCTATCGTGTTGACGGGGGCCTCGTATACCGATGTCTTCAGATGACCCTACAGAAATAAATCACATGGTGTCACGACTGGGGAGGGTAACGGCCACCTCACAGGTCCGCCTCTGCCTATCCATCCAAGATGATCACGAGCTTCCGAAAAAAGTTGGAAATAGACAAAAACAGTGGACAGTGGACAACAAAGACAATACAAAAGACAACACAACAGAAGTTAAAACCAACAAAAAAATGCGACGTTTCTGGGATTGCGATCTATCCCCGTCTTCAGGCTGAGACACAGCTGGTTGGAATACCAAGATGCGAATGATTGTTGTCTATTTACATCTTTTTTTGTGTTAGGAATCTGGTTCTATATTTGTGTCTGGGTGTTATGACGATATTCGACTGAATTCTATCTCTAGAATTCTTTGTTATCTAATATAACTATTATAAAAAACTGACAGAATTCTTCTGGGATTGATTTTTTTCTATTTGTGTGTGTTTTACATATTTTTTTGTTCGTTTTCGTACTTTGTCATTCAACACAGGTTTGATCAGCAAAACATCAGCAATGGCGTGAGTCCACAAACCAATAAAATCTAATTGTAAACTCCCACTGCAACAAACATTTAAAAATCTCATATTTCGTCGTGTACAAAGAAAGAGCACTCTGAGCCAAAGTGGAAGAGCATCAACTTTCTGTCTTCTGCAGTCTCGTTTGCAATACAAGAGCATTTGGTTACGGAATTACATTGTATGCCTGAAAGATGACATAAAGCACAATTTGAACACGGACTTTCAATGTGACTACGAGATGGTGCCTACGTTTTCCACTTAGGGCACTTAGCGGTCCATCGGTGATGAAGATGGTCCATCGGTGATGAAGATACGAGGCTTCCCACAGTCGACTTACCCCACTAGCGTCACTTCGCTATAGTAATGATCGTTGTTAGATGAGAAGGTTTTACAGCCCTTTAACGACGACAACTTAAGAGCCTATGAGGGTGAAGTTAGACGAAGAGACAACACAACATGCATGCCCGAGCCAGGATTCGAGCCTTGGACCCCTAACACCGTAGACCGGCGCCTAAACGACTACGCTACGGAGGCCGGTAATGATCGTCGTGTCAAAATCATTGTCCGGGCCTCCGCTGTTGCTGACAGAACTATAACTGTGTGCACTATCAGGACAAATTCAATGGTCATCCTCCCCCAATATATCCACACGAATAGAAAGTTGGTAGAGTACCGTACCCTTGAAGACCATTCAGCATTTAATGGCATGTCACATGCCAGATTCGGTTCATAGGTATGTGAGCACTTTATGACGTTACGATTATTTTTAGATATCATGATGTCCCTGAATTTTCATTTTTTATCCCGCATACAGCTTCCTTTCCCTTGATTACTAATTTTGGGGGTTATACACGCATTTATACGGGGTATTCTTTAAAGCATTTCCTTTCTTTAAAGTATCTCTAAAAACATTTTTTTTCTATAATTAACCACTGTTCGATAGAAGTAACCAAAATCTAACAGAATTAGCCTTAAATGCACAACATAAAATACCATAAGAGTAAAAAATTGGCTACGCTCGCATAATCCTTCTGTCATCTCAAACCATACATACTAAACACCAGGTTGTGCATACCTCATTTGCAACTTTCGTAACTTCCCAATGCCAAATTAAATAAGCTGTGATTTTACCAGTGATTTATTGACGTTGTTATTTGTGAAAATTCAGTACTTGATCAACGGTACATGGTATGACAATTTTATAAGCACATGTGACTTACGTTGTTCTTAAAAGCATGCACATAATTAGAGTTACACCAATGACTTTGTCGACACACGCCGATCTCGACGTTTAGGAAATAAAATGTGTAAATATAAATTATTGCTATTACCCTTGCAACTACAGTTAGCATTTATCTGAACTCAGACTTATTTCCGTACTGCGGAAATCATTTTTGTAAGCACACATTAGACTACGATTATGGCGATTCTGCTGCAAGACCCCAAAGGTTGATACCTAGCTAGGTATGGAGCAAAACCCAGGAATGCTGCTTAAGTCCAATGTTATGAAGTAACAGCCATCATTTTGCCTGCCCCCTTTCCCACAAAATGTTTCTTTTTCCTACCAAATTTCCGGAATTTACCTTCAATCCTACCAATAGAAATTACATTACTCAATGCCCCACGGAGGGGAGTCTTCGCACAGCAGCTAAGTGACACAATTATTCGTGCGTTACTGGATGAGGATAGCACTGAGCAGCTCTCTTGAAAGTCATCACTTTATTTGGCTAATAAGTTTTTTTTTAATTCAGTGAGTTTTAAATATTATTTTACAATAATTTTTTGTGCATTTGCTTTCTAATTACAGACATTCAATTGATTTACTGATTCTGTTTCTACATTCCACCTTAGGTATACACCATATTGTTTTAAAAAAACTGCAGAAATATTCCGTCAAGAAACCTGCCTCCTAAACATGCTTCATTAACTCAATTTTCAGGAGCATTAATCGCTTCGGTAAGGAGGCGGAATCTCCTACCTCCGTGAAATGGATTTATTAACATCATATACACAAGTTTTAATTTTTTTAATTTAATATTTTTACATCATTAACATATTAACTAATTGCAAACACCAATTATGTTAACTCATTGAGTCACAAAAAAGCTCACCTCGAAACTACCTTATTAATTTCTGGTCAGTTAAATAAAATAAGTTTATAAAATATCTGAATATCTCTGACAATCAATTAACTAGAAATATTTCTTGCTTATGATACATGCAAAAAACTATGCCGTTGATCGGCGGGTTTTCTCGGGAATCTCCAGTTTTCCCCGCCCCTTCATTCTGGCGCTGCTGCATACACACCTCATGTCTCCCCTCACCAGCACTGAAGACCTTGATGTTGAGCGCTGATCAAAATCTCTTACTACAAATTACTTCCTCCATCCCCAACCTACTTTCCTTATAACCAACATACTTTCCACCTTCAACCTACTATTTCCACCGCAACCTACTCCGCCCCCCCCTAAAGTACTTCCTCACTAAAATAATTCTTTACCTTAACCTAATTTCTCAATTCCATACCCCTCAAACCATACCCTCACCAACACCACTTACACCTGCACTCATTCCTCATACCCTGCCAACTCCTTCATCCCCGTCTTAACTTCACATCACTGCTCACAACACCACTCACACTACAGGCTAACTCCTACCAACACACACCCAACATTACCCACTGTTCCCCTTCCTCTGCAATTCATGTATATGATATGACTTCTCCCTACACTGCTTCAGTTACATTATGTTCGAGAAGACACTGCAGTCCACTCTATGAGAAGTACTAGCAACTTTCATTTCCAAGACAGCCAGCAGTATTGGATGAAATTCATTTTTTTTTTATTTTAAGTAAAACCCTATGAATCATATAGTCTAATACATGATTTATTTTTCATTTACATTACTTAAATTAAAAAAAAAAAAATTGTCCTCCATTGCACATAGGATAAACAAAAATGTGTTCAAAAATATAATAAATACTTCCTCGCCTACATTGGTGAGCTTTTCCACTGTCACAGAAACCTATCGTCTGTGTCGATGACAATCTCGATCATACGTACCTCCTTGGCTGTGGCAGCGACCTATTCGGCTGCGAACTTAAAATATTGTACTATGCTCGCCTACACTGGCACCATCTTGGCTTACCCAACAACATCCTCGAATGCGGCGACGTGCAACGACGATGGCGTCTTCGAGCATGTAGGTGACATCCATGGCTGTGATGGTAATCTTGTGAAGGTTGAATCTTACTTGCGATCATCACCATTCTGGTTGTGATCGCGAACTAACTCTTCGGCTGTGAAGACAATATCCTCGTCTAAGTTGGCTAACCGGTCGGGTTCTTAACCGATTACTTCGGCTGTGGTAACGAGCTGATCGCTCGTATTAGCAACATGTTCGAATGCTGCGACGACCACATCATCAATTATGATGAGCTGTTTGCCCGTACTGGTGACCACTTCATTCACTGCAACTAGATGTACATCCATGTTGAAGACCGCTTTGGCCGAGGTGACGAGATGTTCATCTACGCATGGGACCTCATCGGCCATGCTGACGACATCTTTAGCGGAGTCATCCAACGATCGGTGCTACTATAGCTACGAGGCTACAGTGCAATGACACGAAGTTGTTAAGCACATAAAATAATTTTCATGTTAATAATAAACAAAATTATATATCTGATCGGACTTTTAAAGGTAGGCCGATCATGACTGACATAATTGAAAAGAAATGTCAATTTTTGCCAGGGTAGACAAATTTTAATAATATAGTCTTCTTTTACATTTATCTTGATCCTGTGTGCAATAAAGGCATATTTATAACATTTAATTTTAACAATAATGAAGAATACTGCGTGTATAAAAACATTCTAAAGATTTTATGTGAAATTTAAAATTATAAACTTCGGCTTCAACCAATATGATGGCCTACTTTGGGAATGATAGTTATTATAATCTCGTGTAGAGGTTACTGCAGTGTCTGTTCAGACGTATGTAACTGAAAGTGGTGGAGAGAGAAGTGGTACTTTTATATACTGAGTGTGAGGGAGGGTTCTGTGGTGGTAGATGGTGGGGAGTAGGGTGGTGGAAGTGGTGTGGGTGTGGTGACGTGAGGAGGTATGTGGGGGTGTAAGTGAACGTGAGGGAGGTAAGAGTGGAGTAGAAGTGTAGTTAATTAAGATATGAAAATTATAATGTTAAACTGCAAGGTTGAACACCAGCAAATTAGTTGTTGGCGATACAAGTGCTGGCTGTATGCTATTCACCATTTATAAAGTACTGCATTCGTAAGAGAACGAAGAACTATTGAGTCTATAAAAATTATCAACTATTTATAATATTGATTAAAATGCAAGTAATATTTTAAACTATAAAATGTAATTTATCATTAATAAGTACGACAGTGTTACGTTGGGGTGGTGCTAAGCAATTAATTTAATTGGTGAATGCATTTAAGTAAAAATTAAAGAGTGCAAATGCAACAAAATAAAAAAAATAAAAAATAGAGTACCATTAAACTAAATAATTAAAAATAATAGTAATTTTAAAATAACAGCGAAACACAAAAATCTATTACATCATAACTGCTCAGTGACTTTCTCAGTCAGTGATGCACAGAAAATTATGCCACTCAGTTGCTTTGAGAAAACAGTCCTGTACAGCATTTTGAGACATTTGTAAGTTAATTTTTGTTTGCTTTGAGAGCAATTCAGGAAATTTTGAAGGTAAAGGGACACATTTTAGGAGGAAATGTAAAAAAAAAAAAAAAGGCGGCCGTGACACAACATGGCATCTTAGCTCCATACCTGGGTTTGGATCCACACCTGGTTGTAGCTTCACCTTCGGATCCCTGCAACAGAATCGTCATAATCATTTAACTTGTATGGCTGTTACTGAATTTATAAGGGCAATTTCCGAACCACTGGAATCAGGGCGGTAGTTTTAATTATGTTTAGCTGGAGGGGCACGTATAGGAACCCGTATACGTTCACATACGAAATGCAGTATATATAACGATGCTGTCGTATGATATGTCGTAGGTATTAATGTAATATATTTCCCAATAGTTTGGGTTATGGAGATAATATTTAAAAGGTGGGGACACTTTTACAACCCAGAAAATACTATTTTTTAATTTATGCTTAGTAGTGTAAAATGACATTAAAATAGCCACCCGGCGCGAAAAGACGGGTGTAGAGAATGGAGATCTGTTAGACAACTGGCTCTGCTACCCGGTCTAAATAAGCGTGTCCGGTTGAGATAGGACGTTATCATCATAAGCATATCGTCATGTTAATCAAGTATAGTTGGACACACCTTGCGAAATGGTATAGCTAGAGAGGTAACGTTTGGTAAACAAGCAGCCTCTGTGGTTGGGCCGACAGAGATTTCACTCCCAGCCGCAAAAAGATACAAGCAATTCGGGATCACAGTTGGCACTATCCTTAAAATATTTTGACTCAAAAAATTTTGTTTCGGCAGACTAGTAACTCCAGTGTACCTGACCGATATAAGCATGTTCTAAGTCCATGTAAATTAATCTACATAAACATGGATAGTCACCACTGTCTCTATAGATATATCTGTCTACTGTATGCAAAGTGACAGACATAGATAAACATAAATTATAGTTAGAAATCAAGAAACCTATGTGACCAGGCTGATGCATGCCCATGTGCACAATAATCATTGTGAAAGCTGTTTTCATAAACAACGTGGAGCCAAACTCCACCCACAGTCTACAAAATAGTCATGAAGATCGATGACAGAAAGAGAGGCGGAACGAGAAGCGTGAAAATGGACAGACCTCAAACAAAGAATATCATGCATTAGGCGAACAACCAGCTACTCTCTTCCTCTGGCTAACTTCGAAAGGTCACTAATTCGAGTTAAGGTAAGTATTAACCATTAACTATACAGCCTTTTACTCTACTATTTCCTTCCATTTCCTAACATTAAGGCATGGGCGCTACAAACTCTTCCTTTTTTTGGAAGGGGCAAAGCATTACTTTCCTTCAGAAATAATTATTTCCAAATGTATTTTAAAGTGATTTTAGTTGCACAGAAAACATAATAATTGCAAAACAGAAAAATTAAAAAAACAAATAGGAAACGTGCACTAAATTGTACAGCCTAATGCCATTGTAAAATAAATTAAGATCGTGAGTTTTTTTACAAAGGGTTGGTAAAAATCTTCGGAAGTTTTCCGAGGCCGCACAGTGGTAACACGTGGCGAGAAAGATGCAGACGAGCAGGCCGTATCGCACTGAGGGTAACTGGTAGTGAGAAAGGAGTACCTTTACTTGTCACTTACTGGTAGGCAGTCTGCATGCTACTAGAAATCGAGGGCAAGATTTTAAGATGTCAGATACTTTCTTGTAGTGACTGAAGTTCCTTCAGTGAATTTTACGTGTACTTCTAAGATTCTATCTGTAGTATCAGTACAGCATGTGATGTTCCCAGTTATTTTGTTGAAGACTACAAGAGCGAGGAAGGCAGAATACCATGGCAATGGATTTGTTTGTAAAATTAGGGCCATTATATAATGTTTGGGCAGGCTGATACAACTAAATAAACATTACATTTAGGCTTGCTAACTATATACAACACTACTTTTATTCTTGGAATTTTTTAAAGTTACTATGCACGAGATCGAAATTTCTTCTCGCTAAAGGAAACTTTGCAATGTTTTTTGTAGAAACACGATTGCAGACATTACTTTCGGCATGCACAACTTTCAGAGCGAAATTATATTTTGATGCTAGATTTCATACTGCACCAAATGTAATAATTTTATTTTTGTAATTCTGGCCAAATTTCTAGGCAATTTGAAGCCCATGGTATTCCTCAATTAATATTCTACCAATTTATTGATAACATTCAATATTTGAAAGCAAACTACAAACTCTATTAACTTTTAGTGCAAATACAAAAATCCAATGGACCAAACACACACACGAGCTAATTCGATTAGATATGCACTGCAGGACGAACAAGCAGCCCACTGGCTGTGTGCGAGATGTGCGTCAATTTGCCTCTCGATTTCCTCGGAAAAAGTGCATGCGCCTGTATTTGTGTCACCTTGTGCGTCTTGAGGTATGCCTCATTCTACACGAAAAAGACGTCGTGGGAACCGCGGCTTTACCACAGTCACTGGCGATAGTTTTGTAAGGCACCACAATGTGTTAGACCAACATTCCATGACATCAACTATGCATCACCAACCAGGATACTGCAACGGAAATCGAATCGTGGGGAACGACTCTCAATTGACTGCACCAATCAGAATAAGGTTATTCTGACACCATACGTCTGTGATTTGCTAATAGAACTCCAAGACAAGTGAGAATTAAAACATCCAATCACTGACCACAAAACTGAGCTGTAGATTTGCACATAAGGCATTGAAACCAAATAGTACAAAATTATTTTCGCCACAGACTTGAAGCCAAAAAGGAGGATAGGCGGGCCAGGTCCTCTTTAATATATACTGTCCATCCCTCCAAATATAATCGTTTATTAATTATCTTCTGTGAAAATATCATCACAATAACCAAAATTCCAACTTTTACAGTTAACGCTAAGAAAAACTCATAAAACACTTATTATTAATTTGTTCTTAAATATTTACATTCCTGATCTTTCTAACTTACAAAAAAGAAATATTCATTACAGATATTTCTTAGTATAATATCGATTTATTCACGTATGTTATCAGGAACTAACAAAACAACCAACGTTTATTTTGTATTCATCACCCAGACTCAAACAAGTAACCTTTAACACAAAGGCTATGAAATTGAAATAATTAGGTTAACTGTAAGTAATTTGTGAGTTGATGTATTGTGACGTAATAAATACGTCACGACTAAAATCATATAAAAATTAAAATGTTGTTTCAATTTTCCTAAACGTTGGCTCATTTCCTTCAGTTTTTTAAATTGATATCAACTTGTTTATTTTGTATTATTAATAATTTCTCTTATTCAGTAATTTTTAATTCTCGAGCTGACCCTAGTCAAGCTATACTTCCTTTTTCTTATCTTTAGCTGGATGTAAGCTGCTGTGCTTTAAATTCCTCTGTCCGTTGTTCTATCGTACCTCCGTCTTCATACCACATGCTGCTGCCGTTTCAGCGCATGATTTCAGTATTTCACCGCGTGATTTCGATGTAGTTTAGCAATTCTGATCAAGTAATTACTACATGCTACGGTGCCTCGATGCGCACTTTTCCGATGTTGGTACTGTTGCTGATCATTGTCGACGCTCGTTTGTTCGACGTTTCTGCAGCTTCTGCCGTTGCACTACTTGACACTTTGTCGGAACGACCGCATTGTCAAGATGAGTGTTGTCGGTGTTCCTGCCTTTTTGGCAAATCTCGGCACTTCAGTTGCCATTATTTACTTTTTTTATAATGTAGCTAGTCAATATTTTAACGTAGTAAAAACTGTAGTACATCATTTGTTTTATCTTAAATTGTGGTTGCTTCGTCTGTAATTTCGTCAAGAGTGATTCTCTTTGTCTTCGTCTGGTGAGACGATTTCTTACTAGGGCGTTTTATGTTCTATTTAAATTTCATCGTCTTTAAATTTTTTGGTAACGTCTGTATAGTGAGGGTTCACGTGATGACCTATTCACGTACTGGCCCATTCTTGATCCGAGCCTACTTCAATTCTCGAGCCGACCTGTGGTCTCAAATTGTGATAATCCTGTCATTCTGACTTATTTTGGGGCTTTTCGCCTTGATTGTTTCGCTGCTGTAGCTGGAAATTATAGAGTCATTCCAGTGTACAGAATTCTACTACCGCGGGACTTAGAATAGATAAGCCGCAACAAAATGTGTCTTATTTTAAAACTATAAATTAATAGCTGTCACACTTACCTCTTTTTTGATGTAATGTTTAGTACGATTTTAATCATTAATTTTAATTTTAATAGCTATATAAGACATTATAAGGCCTAGCGGATGCATCTAATTTACTTATAATTTGTTTTTATTAATTTATATCGTCATTGATTCCGACGTGCGGTATTTATATAACCTACAGAATGGGCATTTCATGTTTTGATATGTTTTGTATAAAAAGAATAATTTGTATAATCACATTTACTATTTACATTTAACTTTGCCTGCATGATTTGTTTTAATAATTTCTGTACAGTTCCAGTACTAATGGACTATTTACTGAAGTAAATTATATTTTTGAGGAGTTTATTTGAAAAGAAAACGAAAGACAGTATTTAATATTACAACGAAAATTAAATAACTATTATGAGCAACCACAAATATCAGAGTTCTCATTTAATATATTTTCCTCTGTTGTCATTTGATTGTTATGGCTAGAGCCTGTTTACTTAAATAATTATTTTTCTTTGCCCATGCGTATTGTATCCCAGCCTTAATTTAATCGTGCACTGCTTCCAATTTGCAATATTGTTTGTTTACAACAGTTTCCTCTGATTTTTGTGTGTTTGTTAATGTGCCAACTTCTGTTCTCTTCTATGTAATAATTGGTGGGCATTTTGTAATGTTTATTTGCCAAGGACTGTTTTTTTCTTCTTTAAGATTATTTGCTACTTTAAAATAATTCATTAACCTACCGTACGCATCGATGTAGTATCTTGTATACCTACATGCAGAGCCACGAATTTGCCCGAAAAGAATTGCCTTACGTGCGCATCAGCAGTTCTGCTTCATAATTATTGGAAGTGTGTCTTGTTCAGATACGTCTCTCAATTGATTGCACCAATCAGAATAAAGTATTCTGACACCATACGTCTGTGACTTACTAATAGAACCCCAAGAAGAGTGAGAGTTAAAATATCCACTCACTGACCATAAAGCTGAGCTGTGGATTTACACACAAGGTAGTGAAATCAAATAGTACAAAAGTTTTTTCGCCACAGAACCGTGGCTCTACTTATTTGGTTGTCAGTGTACACATCAATAGCTGTCAATGCGAAAAGCAGTCCGAAGTCTGTCCATGTCACTATTCGCGACTGTCCCTAGGCTTTATTTACAGTCACAGAAAAACAAACCTCGAGAGAGAATTATATATAGTATTTTTAATGAGAAAGAGTAATCAGATAGTAAAATTAGTATACAGGGTAAGAAAACTTATCTCCACCAAGCTCTACCAGTGATGACTGTGGTCTTATTATTTTTTTTGCAAAACCATTATTTGAAGCTTACTGTTACTGCGAAATATAGGCGGGTTAATGTTTATCAATAACGTTACTCGTACCCCAACCTCGAGGATAATCTTGTATAATTGTATGACATGTAGACAGATGCTATAGAGGAACTTCAGGCGATAATTGACTACATAATCTATTTTTACATATTTGTACACAATCCATTTCTACCCCTTCGAACCACTTCATCCAAATGTCACTAATGTCATCTGAAATGTAGTCCTTAGGTGTTGGAATGTACGTTTTGCACAGACTTATACGGAATCAGAGTCCACAACCTCCAGAACCCTAGATCGGAGTTACAAACAACTGCGCCATGTAACGTCGAAAGTAACCATACAAATTAAATTAAATATTCATTCACTAGGCACACAGAAGTTGTAAAAAAATACATTTATATAAAATATCAAAATTTAGCTCCTCAAAAATTACTTCTCAATGGTCGTATATACTTTTCCGATCTTCTGTCTTGGGTGGTATAAAAATAGTCTTCCCCATGGTAACTGATTAATTTTATCCAGTAATTTACATAACTTTTTCAGCTATATACATAGGCATTATTTTGAAGCAAACAAAAGATTGTCTCAATATGCTAGGTAAATAGCATGGGTTGATCAAATAAAATTTCCACGTTTTTACGCTTTTAAGTGGCCAAATATGGAAAAATCTTTAAATCGCATTTCAAGATATTTGAAGCTGAAAGTCGAGACGATAACATGTCGGATCATAACTAAACCGACGGTTCAAATAAAAATACATTTCACCCATGTCACCCCTTCACAGCCCTGACAGGTAGAATTTAAAAAAATACTGAAATGTTGCTTATGAATCTTAATGCAATTATTACTAAGCAAAAAGCAAACTTTGTATCTACAAGGGTTCGATGTATATTGAGGAACAACATAAATTTTATTTCACATACTCAAATTCCAAAATATTTAATTTCCAAAAATCTTGAAATCAAATTGTACACGTTGGTATAAATGTGAAAATGAAGTGAAAATCACAAATATAGCAAGTTGGGTTCGAGCTGTATAGACGATTCATTTAAAAAATATATATATTTATCCTCTTTTCACGTGAGTTGAATTTTGAAAAATCCTGAAATAGATTTTTGGGTATTTGCTTAGTCATAATTTTGAAGCGAAAAACCAAACTACAGTGTGAAAAAAAAAAGAATACCCCAAATTTGAAAATATGTATTATCACAACCAAACAACTTAACAGTGTTGTGTGACCTCTCAAATGAACCGTGGAACAGTGACGTTTCCATACCATATCTTAATAAATGCTCAATGTGACCACCACGAGCAGCACGAACCGCATCGATGCGATACTTAAACTCGTTCCACACTCGTGCCAGCATGTCAGGCGTAATGGTGTGGGTGGCGTCTAGAAGCGTCGGTGTGCGGTGAGGGAGAAGGGTACGGCATAAGGATAAATTTGTGTGCCAATAGATGGCACTGGGAGCTTCCTTCGTTGCACTACGAGCACGTGTTGGGTGTTGGTCGCAACACAAAGGCGACGGAACAACAGAACGCATTCTGTGTCATTAGCTTTGCCAAATGTGAATCGGTGACGAGTGTTCAACGCGAATTCCTTCGCGAATATGGACGTCGCCCACCTGACAGGTGGAGTGCCATACGGTGGTTTCGTCAGTTTCGTGTCAAAGGGTGCCTCTGCATTGGCCAACAGTTTCAGGCGGCCACGCGTGTCAGACGAGAATGTGCAACGGATTCAGCAAGCGTTCCCGCGCACTCCCCAAAAATCAACTCGACGAGCAAGTTGGTAATTGAAAATCCCCCAATCGACTGTTTGGAATGCGTTGCGGAAGCGATTGCTGTACATACCATACAGGTTACAGCTTGGAAAAGTTCTTACCGAAAGGGACAAAGAGCTAATATGTGATTTTTTGTGCGGACATTCTTGGCTGGAGTGAGGTTGAAGATGCCTTCATCTCTAAGCTGGTGTTTAGTGATGAAGTGATGTTCCACACCAATGGTAAAGTCAACCGGCACAACATGACAATACGGGGGCGCGAGAATCCACATGAAACCACCGAACAGGAGCGCGTGTCACCCAAAGCAAATGTGATTTGCGCCGTATCCAGATACACTGATATCGGCCCCGTCTTTTTTCAAGAGTCCATGTACTGAATAGTTATTTCCTCAAAAAAGGCGGCAGGGAACTTCATTTTCCAGAAGGATGGTGCGCCACCCCATTGGCACCTAGATGTTCGCAACTACCTGAACGAGACGTTGCCGAAATGCTGGATTGGTCGCGGAGTAAATAGTGACAGTCTTCTTCACTGGCCTCCAATGAGCCCAGATCTCACCTTGTGTGATTTTTTCCTGTGGGGGTACGTAAAGGATATCGTGTTTATTTCGCCAATATCGGCTAACATTGCCAAACTCAACACAAGAATTACAGACACCTTCCACAACATTACACCGGACATGCTGGCACGTAAGTATTGTGTTGATGTGGTTCCAGCTGCTCGTGGTGGTTACATAGAACATTTACAGAGACATGGTACAAAAACTTGATTGTTCCATGGTTCACTTGACTGGTCACACAACAGTGAAAATTGTTTGGTTGTGATAATACAGAAAGATATCGAGGATTGATCAAAAACACATTCCGTGATTTTAACCCCCTTCACGAACCAAATTCCGAAAATTCCTTTCATTGCTTAGAATTAATTTGTATGTGTCCTATTGAAGTGAAACTCACGATGGTAGCACCTCAGATTCGGAGCTATGTCGACCAGCCATCAATAACCCATTTAACCCCACTTTATTCCTTAAATAGTTCAATCAAAAAGCAAGTTTTCTAATGCTTGCCTGCGCCCTGAGAGGTATTCACATCAAACAATTCACGTTTATAGGTCAAGGAGTTTAGAATATGGCTTAATAAGTCAGTGAATCAGTGAACCCTTTAATGCACCACGTCAGGTAATTCGCGGAAACTAACTGTACCAAGTGAAAAAGATATAAAAACTAAGAAAATACTGTTTGGTTAAAAGTTGTAATGCCCTCAGTTTACCAGAAAAGTTTCATTAAAAGTACAAAAAATCGCAAAGTGGAAGAAATAGTAAGGTAACTAACTCGTGGATACGGCCTGCACAACATAAATCAGTGACCAAAACTAAGTGGAAAATACTAACTGGTAAAAAGTCGTCAGGCCCTTCGTTTACGGGGCCCGCTGTGGTCGGTGG
The DNA here is from genome assembly GCA_003012365.1 of Medauroidea extradentata. Taxonomy (NCBI): domain Eukaryota; kingdom Metazoa; phylum Arthropoda; class Insecta; order Phasmatodea; family Phasmatidae; genus Medauroidea; species Medauroidea extradentata. The sequence goes on from PNEQ01025814.1 coordinate 45,256, forward strand.
GTCAGACCTCTCGCCTCCCACAAAGGCGATCCGGGTTCGGTTCTCAGCGGGGTTGGTCCGCGGATTTTCGCATGTGGGAATCGTGCCGGACGATGCCATTGGTCGGCGGGTTTTCTCGGGGATCTCCCGTTTCCCCATTGTTTCATTCCGGCTCACCTCGTGTCACCTCTCATCAGCACTGAAGACCTCGTTGTTAAGCGCTGACCAAAATCTCTCTCTCTCTCTCTCTCTCTCTCTCTCTCTCTCTCTCTCTCACTTTGTTTACGAGAAAAATGACATGGTAGTGCCAACTACCTACCCTACATTCCCAGTCACTGTTTTTTGGACCTTTCTCGTTAACTAAAGTTCTGCCGACTTTTAGTCTACTTAGTTTTCGTCACCAGTTCACATGGTGCAGTCTGTATCCGCGAATTACCTGACATCCGATATGTATAAATTTCGCTGTAACTGTTTACAGATACATAGTATAGTTATACCATAGTGTGTTTATCAGACAATTTGGCATTGTTTAAAACATATGTGTCTTTGTGTGTGTGCCCCGCCCCCTTTTTTTAAACTTTTGAATCAGAGGAAAACATGTTTAATCAAACTTTGTACACACGTAATACTTGGTAACCTGACTTCACTTTCATATATTTCCTTTATGTCCTGTTCATATTTTCCAAACAGCGGCCATCTTAACGTGTTTCGATCACACTAGATATCCGAGGAATGGTATTTCAGAATTTCAACAAACTCAGTACACATAAATATGAATTCACTTTAATGCATTATTTCATGCAGTATACACAAATTCAAAATAACTGCCATATTTATATTTTTGTAATAATTTTTGGTGTCCTGGGCGCAGCCAGATTCGTTTAGGATGGAGGACTTAGATAGTTAATTAATTAAATTAAAGTTCTTAATTTAATACAGTCTCTATAAACACTCTACATTAAGTACACAATACTCGCGATTCACCCTTTGCAAACACTTACATATATTATTTTCAGGTAATCTCCCTAAAAAACCTAATTTACTACTCTAGTATGTAATTAATAACGTCTCACTCACAAATCAGTCCTCCGACCTCGTAAGTATCTATCTAGAAATGCACAGCTACAATTCAACCAGTTCGTCCACTCTCACACTTACTCACACTAC
>PNEQ01025814.1:46501-126278 GCA_003012365.1 Medauroidea extradentata
ATATATATATATATATATATATATATATATATATATATATATATATATATATATATATATATATATATATATATATATATATATATATATATACACCCGTGACGATGCCCAGAATATTCTCAGAGCTCGACGACCATGCTGGCTGATGTAAGCTGAATATTCTAGGTGTTGCGGTAGCAATCATTTACGTCCGAGCTGAATGCTTGTCCCGGATGACCGACAGGTGCTCGTCCATTCAGAAGACTGGCGATGTCAACCAGGCCTGAGTGACCCGCGCGACTGGGGCGGGTCGATGGGGAAGAGGGCAGTCCACTGCCTCGTCGCCCCATGACTGGAGATAGCGAGCAGGGGAGGGGAAGGTGGCGTGGCTTGTCAGGTCACTCGGTCCAATGCCTCAGAGAGCACTGACTCGTTACAATACTATGTTCATGTTTACAAAATGGCGGCCAAGTTTCTATTTTTAGGATATTATGACATATCTGAAAAAAAAAAATAATTTCATCAAACATGGTACTGTACAACAAAGCTGATTTTACTTTTGTGTATTTCGATCGTACTATGTCAATGTATTCAAAATGGCAATAATTTATATATTTTAGGATAGTATTACACATCTTAGGAAAACTTTTTTTTTTAGAATTTTATCAAACTTGGTACACATATACTACATACAAAGCTGATTTGACTTATGTGCATTTTGTTCATCCTGTGATCATAATTTAGACCAGGCATTTTTAGGGAAAAATCGGGCACACCTAAAAAAATTATGTAGCTTTGAAATTTAGCACAGACCTTCCATTCGATGTTAGAAATTGATCCTGAAAAGTCCCCATCTCTCAGATGCCAGCGTCATACTTTTTCTATGTAATAAAGGCATAAGTGCCAAAATATGCGTATCACTACTATTGCGTGAAAAAATAATCATTCCAGTGTATCACAATTTGGTCAGAATTTAAAGTTAAAGACACTTAGCCATTAATCATTTAATTTTGTTTCATTATACATTGCAAAATAATCTTCTAAACTGATTTATACTCAACTATTGGAATTGAAATTTACTACTGCTCTATAAATCACAAATTACATAAAACATATCACTGGTAGGTAGAAATTAACTTGAATAAAAGTTTTTCGTTATTTTATTAGCTTTAATAAGATATGTCAAACATTTACTTGTGATAATTGTTAGCTAAAATAATCTGGATCACAACGAACTACTGCACAACAATGGAATACAGAGTAATTTAGGTTAAAATTAACTATAGTGTTTTACCAGATATAAGGATAATGCAGTTTTGAAATTTTGCACAGACATTCATTTGGATGTTAGAAATTGGTCCTGCAAAGACCCCATCGCTCAGATGCAGGCGTCCCATTTCTAAACAATAAGAGCATAAGTGACAAAATACGCATATTAAGACTATTACACGAAAAATATTCATTCAAATGTATCATAATGTGGCCAAAATGTTAAGTAAAACGCACTTGGTCACTTATCATTCGTTATTGTTACAAAATACACCGCAAAAAAATTCTAACCTGATTTATAATCAGTTAATGCAAGTAGATGTGCTACTGCTCTACACAATCACAAATTGCATGAAACCAGTCACCACCCACCAATAGGCAGAAATAGACTAGAATATTTTTTTTAAACTAGGTTACCTTTTGAATAGTTTATTTAATATTCATATACGATATGTGTAAGCTCAGATAATAAACATCAAAGTGAACAAAAATGCAACAGTAATATTGATCGTTGATAGGTCGTAAGATTTATGTTGACTATTATGTAAGATTGTTTATGTACCGCATATATAAACTTAATGATAATAAAACATTTAAGCCAACTATTCAGTCGCTACAAACGAAATATTCAAATCGCAAATTGAAAATGTAGTACTATGCAGTGTTCGTGTAGTTGTATATTAATGCATTTAACTCCTGAAAATCCTATTTATCAGAACTATCGTTATAACAATATTTGTGAATGTTGCATGACATTTGACACACACTAGCTGGAAACAAGCGCTAACAGGCCGCTTTGCTATCTAGCAGAAATATAAACTCTCAATTCATCCAAAGTGGCAGAGATATCATGCCCCTGATGCAATGCCATAACCAACTTTTCTCCAAGGGAAATAACATCCTTGCCCACGTATGATTGTTCTCTGAATGGAAACATCTTTCTTGATAATTTTCGATGCTTGCTCCTTTCCATTTTCAAAGAAATCACTGGTTGTAGCTGACCTGGTCACAGCATGACAAAAGAAAATATAGTTATTAATTTCACATATGTCCTGCTGAACAGCAGATATACTGTAAATATTTCCTGTTGTCTTGCCTGAGAATGGATGGACAACTTCAATGTATGTATCATAGTCTATCCTCACAGTCAACATGCAAGGATGTCTGTATCTGTAGCAATTACTTTAACACTACATCTTGTGCCAAATTGAAGAGCAATAGCTGCTATAGTGGTATCAGTATCTCCCGAGGACTGAACAGCGTGGTGACATGAAGCTCGAAAATAAGTTACTATCAATTTGATGTACCCATTTTTATAATGGCCATTTCTCAGAAAGTCAATTTCTGCTGATGTAACAACATTGTTAGCAGCTATTAAAATATCGGCGGAAGACCTCCCCGCAGAAAGCCGTCTTCACTCTACCTGTTGAGGGGTTAACTTGTCATAGCCATCAAAGACTAGAGTCGCTGTCATAGAAAAATGTTTTTGAACGAAGATAACATAAACCTCACATATTTGACCAAATGTAGCAGGTCTCGGGCACACAAGCGCATGCAAGGGGTACCCTCCACCGACAACTACTTTGCAGTCTACACTATGTTTTCACTGGATACCTCACACGATTTGAAGATCATTACAAGCGATGATTTTGCTGTTTTCCTTATTGATATTTTATGAAATAGAGCTGGTGGTTTTGGAGCCAACTCATATTTAAAATATTTCATGAAGACGCTCTCATTCTTCATTACACAAATGATACGTATAAACAGTCGTTGCGGGTTCACTGGGATTATATCTTATCTCACTTTCAAAGCCCTTGACACATAGGCGAAGAGTTTTACCTTGTATATACGTTTTATCTTCACATTACTGAAGTTACCTCCTACTATGTGGTTGATGGCTTCTTTCCCGATGGGAGTAGCCTGGTCACAGTTAATGTTCTCATCTACAACGAAACCTGTCGAAATGGACTGAAGAACATCTGATGTCTGAAAAGGTGGATGGGCACTGAACCAGTCCACAGATTTTTTAATATATCTGTCATCTCTCGACCTCTGGCTGTCTCGTAGTTCGACATGCTGCTCTGAAAACCAAAAACACACATTACATTCATTAAGGAATTACATTAATCATAAATTAGATACAATGGACAATTAAATAAAGCTTAAGTGACTTCTATGCCATGCCTGAAGGCGTTTTACTGATGCCACACAGTTTCTCCAGTATATCACAAAGCTTCAGGAACCCAGGACCATAAAGTATCCACTGGATAAGTACACAGTCAGAAAAGAGACGTCCAGATATCAGGCCGTAAAATTTCCTTCACGGAACGCATAATGCCGGACCAGAACTCGTGCCCTCTCCTTATAGTGAAAGCTCCTTTCTCTATGAATCTCGTATACTCATGTGGTGGCATAAGGAAAGATAATTCTTCCAGTTAATGCACATAAATACGTGCACATTTCGCATACTGCACATTTCTTGCAACATGCAATAAGAGCAGCATACTATTCACACAGAATAGGTGAATATTCCAGTCACCCACTCTTTCTGCCATTATAAAACATCCGTACCCATTCTAACTATGGGACACCAGAGGTAACAAATTCGTTTCAAAGTTAATACACTATACATGATGTGCAGTACATCTGAATGTTTGCCATGAAGCACGACTTATTTATATCCCTTACCTGAAGGTAATATTCAATTCTCAATTTTGCTGTGAGGCTTTTCTCGCTGAAAGGTCGTCTTGTTTCATCGTATTTGTTTGCACATTATGGAAAAGAGCACATAATTCTGCCTTCATGCTGTCATCGACCTACACTCTTGCGCATAGATGGTGCATACAGGGAGCTGAGTGGAGAGGGTAGATACAAAACATCAGTAAAACATGATAGGTATTTTAATACATATTTTCTACAATAGCAACAGGCTAAATAAAATATAAGTAATGTAGTACCTAACAGTGAATAGTTTTATGCAGTTAATATAACCAATGATAAAATACTAAGTGACTTTCAATTCACATTTTGGCCACATTACGATACATTTGAATGAATATTTACCGTGCAATAGTCGTAATGTGTGTACATACGCCCTTATCGCCTAAAAAATATGACGCCGGGATCTGAGCGGTGGGAACATTGCAGGATCAATTTCTAACATCCAAAGGAAGGTCTGTGCAAAATTATTTTTATTTCTGGTAAAACGTTATAGTTAATTTGTACCTAAATTACTCCGAACCCCATTGTTGTACAGAAGTTCTTTGCGATCCTGATTATTTCAGCCAACAATTGTCGCACATAAATGTTTGGCACACCATTTTAAAGCTAGTAAAATAATGGAAAACTATAATTCAGGTTAATTTCTGCCCACCAGTAATAGGTTTTATGTAATTTGTGATTGTATAGAGTGGTAGTACTGTTTAATTCCATTAGTTGAGTGTAAATCAGTTACGAAGATTTTTTGCGGTGTATAAGGAAACAAAAACGCATGATTAATGACTAAGTGCCCATGACTTTAAATTTTGTCCAAATTGCGATACATTGGAATGAATGTTTTTTCACGCAACAGTCGTGACATGCATATTTTGGCACTTACGCTCTTGTTGCATAGAAAAAGTATGACGCTGGCATCTGAGAGATGGGGACTTTTCAGGGTCAATTTCTAACACCCAAAGAAAGGTCTGTGGCAAAATTTCAAAACTACACTTTTTTAAGGTAAAACACTATTTTGTATTTGTAACCAATTTTTATTTTTTAGCATAGTATGAGACATCTGAGTAAATATTTTCCGGATTTTCATCAGGCTTGGTACACATATACAACGTACAAAGCTGACTTGGTTATTTGTGTATTTCGTTTAACATGTGTTCATATTCCAATAATGGCGACCATTTCAGATTGTTAGCATAATTACATATTTGGGAAAATATTTTGCTTCAGAAAATATTTTTCTGAATTTCATCAAATTTAGCACATATATACTGATTAGTAAACCGACTTAGTTTTTGTATATTTTGTTCATACTGTGTATATATTTTCATTAATGCGATAAATTTTTTTTTTTTTTAGTTAACATAACTGAGAAACTTTTCTTTCAGATTTTTAACAATCTTGGTACACATATACAGCCTTCGTAAGTTGACATTACTTTTGAATACGTTTTTCGTTCACTTTATATTCATATTTTCAAACTGACAGTCACTTTTTTATATTTAGAATAATTTGACACATCTGAGAAGATATTATTTTCTAATATTATTATGCTTAGTACACATATATTTTACTTAGCATACTGATTTCACATTTGTGTATTTCGTTGCTCACGTGTTCATAGTTTTACAATGGCGGCAATTTTTATATTTTTAGCATAATATGACACATTTGCGGAAAATTTTTCCGAAGTTTATTAATCTTGGCACGCATACTACTTAAATGACTGGACTTTCGTGTATTTCGTTCCTCCTTTGGTCACATTTTGAATACGGTAGCCATTTTTTATCTTGAGGATACAAAATAACTCAGAACAATTTTTCCCGAATGTTATCAAACTGGGAAAACATATAGCTATTACTTAATAAGCTGAATTAACTTTTGTGTAATTCGTTTATCGTGTGTAATCTCATTACTTTGCCAACCGTATCTGGCAAAGCCATAATCCCTCAGACGAGTAGTAGTTAGCATGCCCATACACCAAGCTTATTACACACTGCCTTCGCAATCGTTACATCATTCCTGTACATTTAAGGCACAATGACCAAAATCAGTAGGACTTAAACGACCACAAAGCTAGTGTATAATGGAATATTTCATATTTTCAAGCAGAAAATATACATGCTAAATGGTAATGCTATACACGAAATAAGAAATGGAGGTGTTACATCAGAAAAAAAGGAATACAGTTAAGGTGTATTTGAAAACCGCGTGCGTCGTACGAATTATTAACCAGCACTTCTTATGTGTAATATAAATATCCAAATAAGTTCTGTACTAAGATAACTGTTAGCTCCGAGAATCTGGAAATATTTTGTTAGACAAAAAAACACGCCGTAAAGGCATGTCACCAGTGTTAACTCGCACTTTTCCTACCGCTAACAATTTCATAAGACACTAACATTTAAATAATTCCACGTACAAACATACATTTTTCTAAGCTTTAATGAGTGTATTTACATATATTCTACACTCTGCAAACAAGGTATTCAAAGATTTTTCAGGTCTAATGAGACACACAGAAGAAACCTTGCTTGCACATTCACTCTAATTTTATTTTTTTAACTGGGAAACTACCAGCATTTGAGAACACTGACTCAAATGTATCAAAAAATGTATGTACGATATTGCTTATTCAAACATCACAGAGAAAAAAAGCTTAAAAAATGGTCGGTATCTTGTTGGCTGTGGCAACAAAAATATGGCTGAAATCGGTCCAGTATTAGATATTACCCGGACCAATGTCACACCTATAACCATGTACCGAATATAAAGCAAAACTACTACATATTTTAAATAGTTTAATGACGATTTGAACAAATGTATTTAAATATATCTAATGGGCTCAAGGAATGTTCAAATAACCGAAATTTTAAAATATAAGCACAGCAGTACACAAAAGTAATCTAACCATACTTAGTCGTATGTGTGTACAATGTTTGATAAAATTCTGAAATATAGTTCTTTAGGTATGTCATGTTAGGAAATATGTTCAGTTTGCAGCAATTTCTTTAAATATGTATATAACATAACCAAAATAAGTATAAATAAGTGACCTTACAAAGGACTCTATATGTGGCGAATATTGTGAGATTCCGTCCACGAGTTTCACAGTTTTTAGGAGGTACACACACGCACACACGCACGCGCGCACGCACACACGCACGCACACACACACACAGCAACACAGATGTGATCTCGTAAGTCTATTTTTCCTTCCGAAAACACGCCAATGAAACAAAGACACGCATTAACAAAACTGTAGATATCCAACTTTAGTTATATGATTTTCATAATTTCTCTGATCTTGACTTTTAGAACTTAGAACTTTAATAAATAACGTTTCTGTTAATTCGCAATACCTGGAGTATTCTTATAGATAAGCCAGAAAACAGTGGTAATAATATTAGAGTTAATTTTAATAGTTCTGGCAGTCAAGCACTTAAAACTGCTATATCGAAAAATATGTCGTCGGTATATTGCCAAAGGGCCAATATCACATGTTTTAAAATGTTATATTGGCCTTTTTGGCAATATACCGACGATATCTAATCGCATGGAAATGTATGGTTTCTCGGTAAAAAAAAACACTACGTACGATTATAAAAATAACGGGTACGTTAAAGCGGAATTATTGGATTTATGAGTTTTTCTCGTAAATCAAATAATAGAGAGGTAATTTTGTTTTGGACATCGGCAAGGCACAGGATAAAGTTTAGTTTACTGTTTTAGAATACATACGACGTGGCGCCTATTTCAGCTGTCTTCACTATAGTCACTTGCGTAAGATAAAAACTTTTTTTGTTAGCTGTTCCCGTTCTGAAATAATGAAGATACTGGGGTTGAAACCATTTCAGAAAATCTGTAAAGATTTTTCTATACTTTCAAGCAATAAAATATTGAGACGTCCAATGAAACCGGTATTGTTTAGAGGAGACAGATAAATTCAAGATTGTAAGGATCAATCCCCCACAAACAGACGTGATTTTCCGAGGCATGGAAGTTTCCTGAACCGTTAGCAGCTCCGCAAAGAAGAAAAGCGGCAGCTGACCCAACCCCACTACTCCGCACGGTCGGAGAAAGTATCGCACCTAAGGAAGGAGGGGGGCTTGCAACAACGTGGAACATGGACAGACGGCACAGCAGATCAGAAAGCTATGGTGTAAACTTTTGAGGTCAGTGTTGGCCGTGCCATTGCTCCGGCTGCGTGCAGATGAATAGTACCTACAAGAAGTCTACAACTGAAAATACACTTACAGCCGACAGCTCAGGTGAGAGCTCCCATGTTTCTTCTTCTGAGGTGGCCAATGTTATTACTGAACTGGACGCAAGGGCGTGCCCGGGGGGGGGGGGGGAGCGGTTATGGCTTTTAACCCTCTCCGAAACATTAGGAATTTGTTTGCATGTATAACATTTTTGTTCTATTTTATTTGAATTATTTAAAAAAATAAAAAAATAACTAGATTAAAATTTTTTTTCCATCTCAGCACTAAGAAAGATTAAAAAACATATACTTATTAATACTACCTTCACAAATTACGGTTAAAAACCCCCTCCGAAAACAATTTCTGGGTACGCCCATGACTGTACGTGTTTAGCTATACTAACATATATATTATGTGTGATTCACACAAACGTATGTCACAACCAAAGAAAACAACTAATTGTTGTTAGCATGTACGAAGACTTGCTGCGTCTTCCAAGTTCTTGCTGCTTTCGACAATGATACTCGTGAATTAATTATATGCTGTTCATGTAAATAAGGATCAAAACGACTGACACAACGGATGTTTCAAACTAATGCCCACAAAATAAAAGTAGGCCTAAATACATATTTCAGGTCGTGATCCATGTTTCTACTCTTATCTCAATTTTTTTAGTCTAGATGATATCAGATATCAAAATTATGTTTGCCACTGTTGTGAAATATTGTTTTCGCCACTATGTTGGTTATTTTTTGCAAGACAGTTAATACTACGTTTTTAGCTACTTACGTAATTAACGAATTTCTTCGACGTAGGGAGTCGAAACCGTTTATTTTCTTGTTCGGAAAGAAATCAGCTCTCACGGAAAATACCATTTAAAACCAAACTGCCAAACAGATGTGTGATACCTGCTCTAGTTTCAGCATGAAAAAAACAACTATCGCAATAATAGTATAAACAAGTGAGCATTGCCTAGAAGGGATTATACATCTAATTTTTTATATTGCTATAATCTCTTAAGTAAAATTAATTTTATAGTAATTTTTTTAAAAATACTATACACTATTACTGTGACATACGCACCTATCTTGCCTCCTGATTTTGACGCATTATTTCAGTGTATGTATGTACAGTATATGTGATTGCATTTTGAGTAATATGAATGAAAGATAATGACTACACACAAAATATTTTACAGCATCATACTAATGAAATTTATATAAACATTCATATAAGTAATTCTCTAGACTAGTTTGGTTCCCAACACACAAAATTAGTTTTCCTGAAATGGAATTGGTACTTGGATAAATTAAATGTGACTTCAGGCTTTGGAGAATACAAATACGTGCAATTGTACATGATATCGTTTTTATTAGAGACTGCACATAGATAAAAATAATATGACCAGGGGCAGTCTTCGTGGTATAATGTGGAATACGCGAAAAACCGCTGTTGTGCGCGTTGGTATTCAAGTGTTAATTTCCCGATTAGTGTCTATAGAAAGACGAGAACATACGCTCTAACGGTTTGTTAAACTTTATCCAAGCCCTATGCTTAATTAAGTGGCCAGCACACGTTCAATAAAGTTAAGCAATTTTTGTAATCATAATTTATGCTACGTGCCGTAAATGTTACATACGTAACGTCTTCAGTGGGATGTTGATTTGTTCACCGACTGTATTGAGGCCATGACTAATTATGTAGTAATTTCATTTAGCTTCCAGCGTAGCTTTTAAAGTGTCTCCCAATTATCCATTTATCTTTGTCTTCGAAACACGCCTGAGAAGTAAATATTATTAAGTAGTCTTACGTATTATTTAATCTACAAGTCTTTCGGAAATTATATTAATTAGAAGTAAAATCACGGGGTTTAACGTAAATAATAGTAATTTATTAAATTGTATTCACACATTGTATAGTTGAAAAAGTATTGTTTTAAGACAGTTTTAAAACAATGAGAGCTACAAGGCACCTCGACGTCGCCCTTATCTCACTCACATCCACTTACCTTCATCCGTTCAGATTCATTTTGTCGCCTTTTACATAATAACTGAACACGTTACGTGATCTGCTTATCAAAGAAACGTTGCAGGGACTGTGAAAATAGTACTTAATACTTCCAAATAATTCTACGTCTACCAGAAAATAGTTAACATCAGAATGTAAAGTATAACTAGAAAACATAACAACAATGTTAACATAATACTTAAATAGATACTGACAGAATAAATATAATCACAAAATTTAATTTCAGACTCTATTAAAATAAGTAAAATTATTGGAGTTAAGCAAAGAACAACTATTCAGTACAAAAGATTGCTTAATCCCCCCCTCCCTCGTTTTCCCAAATATTCGTGTATTTTCAGTGTATTATTTTTTGTTTATTTTCTTAATATTACCGTATATATTTAGTCAGCAACATAGCATGGTATCACCGTGATGTAGTGGTCTGTCTACTTGCCTTCCATAAATGCTATCCGTGTTTGATTCCCGACAGATTTCGTCTCAATTTCTGCATGTGGGATACGTGGCAAACGTTGACATTGGCCGGCAGTTATGGTTTTGCACCTTCTTGTTTGTGTCCCCCCCCCACCCCCAAACATTTTATTTTCTTCGCCGGCCACGATACAACTTATCTAAACTTGTCTATTATTCGGGCGGAACTGCTGGCCCTACATTCACCCGGCCTTATCTCAGTCATGGTGACCCTGCCTGAAACGGAACACACTATCCAAAAAAATTTTTTTAATAACATATTGGCTTTTAGCAAAATCATAACATATATATTAGCCTCCCGAAAATTCAGATAAAGAGGAAAGACATCTTAAATACGTCCGTAAAACTGGATTCCGACATGTGATTTATAACTTGGCGATCATAGTCTGTAACCCTGATCGTCACAATTTCAAAAGTTTTGTTAAATTCTTAGTACGCCCAAATACATAATATTCCCGGGTTTTGGCGTTATTGCTCTCTGTCACTGTCAAGAAACTGTAATCCTGTATCTTGCTGAAAGTATCAAAAATATTAAACTGGTGACGTTTACACAGCTGATTCTTGTATGTAAATTAAATTATTCTGTAAAAAATTTGCATCAAATTCAGTAAATCCCTATAGCTATTTAATAACCACGTGGTTTTAAGTGGCCTCTTCTACAAAAAGTTGACAAACTGGAACAGTAGCTTAGCGACTCTTACTGTCACAAAAGGTACGTATTTCTACCAACCAAATAACATTTTAATATTTATAATAATTACAGAAGAATGGAGCGTAATGAATGATAAATCATACAGTCAAGACTCTCAAAACCGGTAAAGCTTAAAATTTGTTTTTTGGTGACCTTTCGTGGTACTGTTCAGTATGCCAACTGTGGGTAACAACTCCGTTCGGAGGTTACAGAGACATATCGAAACTTTTAATTTTAGAATACGCAAATGACAGACTAAATGAAAGTACACTGGTACATTTAGTGCACACAAAATGCAAGTTCTTCGGCTGTTTGCGTTATAACGAAGAATTACTGCAAAGTACAACTGACATATAGGCCTACTGGTCATCATTTACAGTCTTAAATGAGTTTCATTTGCCTAATTTTAGATATCCCAATTAAGTTAATCGATAACTACGCTTGATGTTATTTTAAAACGTCTTTATGTTGTTGGTATTATACTTGAGGCCTTAGAATTGTAAATGTGTGTATAAAAATACAAGCGCTCCAGGATTATCGTAATAAATATTTACATACCTAATTTTCTACATAAATATAAATGAGCAATATATTTTTGGACACAGGATATTGGCATAGATATTAAACTCAACACTTTCTTCAGTTACACACTGCTCAGCAACTCATTTAGCACCACTGATTCTTTAAATAAATAAATATCCTACGCCTGAAAAAATTTGAAGGCATAAAATCTTGATAAAATTGTATTGCATTGCATTGTACTGTATGTTGTTTATTGTCTACCAATTAGTGGTCTGTGTTTCCGTTAGGAATTTAAGTAATATGTTAAATTAAACTTGGTTATTTCTTCTCATTTGTTCCCTAAACTAGTATGTCATCAGTAATACCCATAGTTACAAAATTCACGCTGAATTGGTCCAGGCAATTGTTTACGAATGTACAATACTACGTGAGTTAAGATGATCTGACACAAGCGGAAAGGTGAAAATATCAGTATTCGATATTCGAGTGAACTCGGGAGTGCAGAGTGGCGGCTGCCGTATGCCCCCAAGGTTTTATCAAAGTTTCGTGATTTTTTTTTATTTTAATATCCGAATTTCAACCCAAAACACACAAAAAAATCATTTTACTCAAGGAGTCAAAATAAGCAGGACTGACAATCGTATAAAAAAGCTGATTGGTTTCCTTTTTTATGGGTCAGAATGAGGCTGACGGACACTGAGAGTTCTTATTAAAATCGAGTGACTTAAATTTCAAGTAAAAAAATACTATAGTTTTTAATTTTGCTTTTGTTTTTTTTCTTTTTTACATTTTCCTTGCATATTTTCATCGATCATATTAAATGTGTAAGATCGCCTCGCTCCCCCTAAAAAAAAAAAAAAAAAAAAAAAAAAAAAAAAAAAAAAAAAAAAAAAAAAAAAAAAAAAAAAAAAAAAAAAAAAAAAAAAAAAAAAAAAAAAAAAAAAAAAAAAAAAAAAAAAAAAAACAGTTAAAACCAACACACTACTCTGAGCCTTCATTAAGTTGAGATTTCTTTTTAAAAAATTGGTTTATGAGAAAACCTTTTTCTCTGTGTGTCTCCTTAAAAAGCGATTGAACCTATTGACACCATTTCATGAAATTCGATACACAATGAGTACTAAAAAGATCTCTCAACTCGTTTGTATTATATTCATGTTAAATGCTTATTTTCAAAATGTAGGCAGCCATAAATATTTTTGACTGTAGTAAAAATGTCGGGAAACATTTGGCAAATTCCATCGCTAGTTCAACTCCTAAGTATTACATGCTGGAGAACAAACTGTTTTAAATCCGCTACATTATAAAATAGTACGAATCGAAAAAATATATATACTATTCAAGAACTAGCCAACTGAATGAAAACAAATGGTATATTTTGACAGTTCATCATTAAACTGAAATTTATATATGCTTTAATACTTCAGGTTTCCAATTTTTTAAGAAAGCACGAAATAAATATAGGCTATTTCGTCATATGTTGAGAACTATTTGACCGATTGTAACAAAATTTAATTGAGATCATTCAAGTACTGTATTGATAAAAATATAGTATACTATGGAACTGTCATTTTAGAAGACAGAAAGATTTGAATACATGAAGATTTTCTTTCATATTTTGAGATTAGTTGGATCGACTATAACTAAATTTAATACAGTTTTAAAATCCATCATTTAAGCTTCGATTTTAGTATGGCACGTTGCTGTTGGTTTGCCATTTTGGAAGATAACATGGTAGTAATAAAATAAAAATTACGTAATATTAAGATAAATACTACACCGAAAGTAATCAAATTTCATGTTTATGAAACTCCTTATACCGGCTTTAATTAAAATTAGGGTTATTGTTGTATGGTCGCCGTTTTAGAAGATAAGTAGTTTGTGAATAAATAAAAATAAGTTAGTATGAGGTGATATTTCATAAATACTAAACCGGTTCTAACAAAATATTCTATTTTAAAGTTTATGTACGGATGTTATTTTCAATATGGTACATAAATATAGAACCAACATTTTATGAGAGAGAACCTCGGGACCGATTATAACTAAATTTCATATTTTGACAGTTTAACATCGGAGCTTTAATTAAATAGAGTTAACTATTGTTCGTCCACCATTTGGGAAAACAAATTACATCATATTTCCAAGAACTACTGAACCGACTGTCACCAAATTTTATATTTCAACAGTTTACTACCCAAATCTTGATTTAAGTAGAGTTCATTGCTGTATGGCCACTACTTTGAAAAAAAGAAGCACGACAAATACTCTCACACATTTTAAAGAACTGCTGAACCAATTGTAAACAAATTTTATTGTCAGTTTATAATGCAAGTTTTGATTTAAGTACGTTTAGTTGTTGTAGGTCTACTGGAAAATTATTTTGACAGTTAATCCTTCAAACATTAATTTAAAAAAATGTGATATTTTATGGCCGCATTTTTGAAAGATAGTAAAACTCGAAAAAATAAATAAGTATGCATTTTCATGTTCTAAAACTAATACTCCGACTGTAACCAACCATTAAGTTTTGACGATTTGTCAACCGGATTTAGATTGAATAAGTATTTATTGCTCTAGGCCTACCATTTTGAAAGATTGCACGGAATGACTTTAAAATATTTAATCGTACTTTAAATAGAGGTAACACGTGGGTGAACTTTGGGACATCGCGATAAAAATTTTTTCACACATATGGTAGTCCTGACTTGAGAAATTTACTTGCGATAAATTCAATGAAATAAATATGAACATGAAATGTTATTAATATTTACTCACAGTTGACAAACATGTAAAATAACTACAGTGTAAAAGTGTCCCAAAATAACACCTGCTTACGGTGTTTCAAGTGCAGCTTGACCGACTGTAATAAAAATAAAATATTTTAAGTATGTCAGCCAAAATTTTACTTTAGTAGGGTTTGTTGTAGGAATGCAGATTTCAAAAAGAGAATATTCTACTGTGTATGCTGTGTATTTTATTAAAAATATGAAGATGTCAGTAAATATATATCTTAATTCCTTTTAATAATATGCATTATGTGATTGCATTTTGAGTAATATGAATGAAATATAATGATTACAGACAAAATATTCTACAGTATCATACTAATAAAATTTATACAAACTTTCAAATTAGGTAGTTCTATATACTAGTAGGGTCCCTACAACACAAAATTACTTTTCCTGAAATGGGATTGGTACTTGGATACATTAAATAAGGCTTCAGGCTTTGGAGAATACATATACGTGCAAATATCTCAAGAGGAACTTAACGTTTGAACTAAGTGGCGGTGGAAGTAATACTTACACATATTACACTTGAAAGCTGGTGATAAATGACTGAGGGAGTGGTAAAGAGTAGAGGTGTGGTTGTGGTTGGATTTGGGGTTGAGGATGGGGAATGAGGTAGTAGTTACAGTCGTAGTTATATGTACATTGGGAAGGGTGAGGTCGGTAGGTGGAGTTCGGTGGTCGCAGTTTCACATCAATAAATATCGATAACAGCCAGCTTGAAAATCCTGTTAAGTAATAGTGTATGTCTCTACTGGCTCAGAATGTCCAAACTTAAGTCATATAAATTATGTATAAGTAAGCAAACATAAAATCAATGAATCTTGGAAACTAAGTCCTTAAATTCTCTATGGATGACTGCGTTTTCACGCATGCTATTCTTTGTATCTTGCAGACTGCTAAGCTCAAATCCTTGACCGTCCATCAAACCCCTATTGACATATTTCAGTGCCATAGAAAAAACTGAGCATTTACTTCTGATTTGCTCTTGTTTCCTTCCTAGAAGTGATTGGATTTTAGAAGGTATCTTAAAATATAGTTTTCATGGCAATTTGGAAGTGCTCTAAATGTTGCTTAAAATCCTTGCAGATCACAAATTTTCGTAAATATTTTAACCTGAAAGAAATGTGTGGCTTCGAGAAAATTTTCCTTTTTCTGCGGTACTTTTTTGTAAATTATCTACATTAGCTGGGAACTAATGAAACATAATTTCTGGAAAGGATTTATTTCACTGTTTGGCGGACATCAACACCAAAACAAAACATATATGTCTACCACAGTCGAAATGGGGTTATTTCTTCTACAGATGTTTCTGATTTAGATGGTTTGTTCTTTTTCTTATTCGCTCACCCGAGACCCTTCTTCCGTGTCTATATCTTATTACAGTCATTACTCACATAGTGTGTGTATATATATGTATACGCCTATATACAATCTCATATAGTGGAACACAACCAATTCGCCGCGCTGATTCAACTTCTTGGACTGTAGCTGCTTTCTACAATGTATGACTACCATTTCACATACTCGTTACTGCAATATAAGGTTCTGCTTGGCATATTGCACATTTTGAGTGTATCCACTTTCCTTCTTACATTTTGTCAGCTGTATACATTTAATAATCAACACGTGTTTATTCCTGAAAGAAAATACTTAAAGGTTCAAGGCTTATAAGTACGAAACTTCTACAAAATGTGACACATAAAGCAGCATACAATAATAACCGACACTTCACCTGCTAAATAAAATGCACGTGTTGTAAACGTATGTATGCAACAAATGTTAGTTGTGAATTAACTAAACTAACTACTACGGTTCTCTTCGCATAGTTATTAAACATCCGTATTTTTTGTTACGAAAATGGCTGTGGTAAAAAGTAATTGTGAAAATGATTTTGTTGTTATTGAACTACCCTGGAATTTCACTGCTGAAAAATAATAAATGCTATCGAAAATGTGTAGGGGCAAAACTACTGTTCATTTAAAAAATATTTAAAATTGTTCGAACGGTTGCTGAATTCTTGCAGTTACAATAAATTAGACTTTCACCTTCTTAAATTTCCGCCATTCTGAAAATTACCATGATTTCAAAAAAGTTACTCTAATTTTTGTAGCCTCTAAGTGGTTCGTAAACAATATTTAAGGGTAAACTTTCATAAATGAAAATCCTACATATTCCTCTTTAATAACTGGACTATTGATATGCTCTTTACGATAAACCAGGCTTTATAAGAACACCTTTCAGGAAATTTTTGAGCATTTATTTGAAACTTAATAACGTTGACTGTACAAAGTTTCCTTGGTTTATAGAATGCTAAAGTAAAATACTGTATTTGTGCTATAATCAAAATAACTATGGGCTATACACATTAAAGTGAGCACCTTTTTAGAGAAGAGGTTGAAGAAAAAATAAAAATTGTTAACGAAATAAATCTGAGCATTTGAATCATAGCTTGATTCCTCACATTGTGATTGTGCCGTGACACTGTTACCTTGTATTTTTCAATATTTCAAATGAAATTTACGCTGTACAAAAATTTTTTTGTCATTCATTTAAATGAATCAGCTGCAACCTTAGAATGGATAGGTTATAGCAAGGTATTCCTTTCAGCATATTTGCTATCGTTACACAACTTATCCGTACGAAAATTCATTGTGACTAATAAACACATGCATTTTACTTAAATATTAATCACTTAATTTAAAAGTTTTAAATAATTTAGCTTGAGAAATGCATCTCTGCCACTGTAAAATTATTTACACCCAATGCATCATTCGTGTATGATAATTGATATGGTTTAAAAAATCGGGATAGTATTTAACACTTCCAGCATGAATATATCTCTGACTGTACATAAAAAATATTAACAATTTCTTTATCAGAATGTTTACGATATATAATATTCAATTAAAACAAATATCGCAATAGCTTCCGTCGACGTATATGACAGTCAATGAACTAATTTTCTTCCATTGCTCTACCAAATGTATTATTTTCTAAATTTTTTCTTTTCTTATCCCAAACTTTATTTTAGCATCTAAAATCTATCTTCCGAAAATTAATGACAGATATATTTTAGTAGTATTTTAGTAATTTCCATTTTAAATTCTTCTTTAGTGTTCCAATTCTGTCTTCGCTGTTGGTTTCATGGTTTCTGCCAAGGCACAAAGGGCAGGTTCCGAAAGAAGTTGGTGCACTCACCCAGGTGCACGGTCGAGCTGAATATGGCCGGTGTATCGATGCATTGCGAAAGTGTATGATTAGTCATGCAACTGCTTCACAAGCCTCCTTTTTGGAAAAGCTCATATTCTGACAATATATGCCCATGGCTCCCTTCTTAAGCTGCTATAGACAGTATCTGGGGCAGTTCTAGTCGTCGCCATTGAAACACCCCTTCCACCCATACGAAATTGAGCATGGCACAGTTCTGTATTGGTGGCTCCGCAGATTTTATCGCCGGCCCTCTGGCATTTGATCGGCATCATTTTACTAGGTAGGCCTAGACTTGTATTCAGCCCGGGTCGTTAGATTTGTTGTACCATATCGAACGTATCCCTACAGGCGACTGGTGCGGACAGCGGATAATTTGTAGTGTTTGCAGCTACCTTCCCGTCCACCTGATGCTTAGGTTATGATGGTAATGTCAGGGCACCCACTGTCTCGGGGGCGTCCATCTAAAGTCGGCACCGTGACACCCCACTTCGCCTGGCTAAGCAACATTGCACCTCTGATAATGGGAAAGTCACGTCGTTCTCTCGTCTCAGCTGTCCGCTATTGTCACGCTTACGTGTGGCCGATGCGGTAAGGATGATTACTGTTTGTACACGAAGCATCGGTGGCAAGAACTTCGAGATAATGCCACCTGTTGTCTTCTACAGATTAATTGGACACACGAAAGGTTTCTGGTTTGAGACCCCATGGTTTATTATTTTATCATGGGCATTGGGATGCTCTGTAAAGGTGGAAACGAATAGTCCTAGACCATCTAGGAGATAATTTTAATGGGAAGTGGAGTTGAGGTCCGTTGGTGATTCTGTCACATATCGGATTGTTGGTTGTGACAGACAATGTAGTACTTGGGATCCTGAAATTCTCAATTTGCCTCGGCAAGATCTGAACCAGACAAAGGGTATTCTTGTGAACCTTCATAGATTTACCTCCTAGGATGTGGGATTCGTGGCACTACCACTCACAGACTATAAGCTACCTCTTCGGTTAAAAGCCAATGTAAAAGTTGTGCATGCATGCCTTGAAACACATAGCGGTTACCGGCATATGCCAGATCACCTAGATTCAGGTAGGCAGGTGGAATTTTTATTGCGGATGTCACATTTTATAAGTATGGTTCCTGGCATTTTCAGATAGTCCGAACCAGGTATAGCGACCCCCGCGTTGGTCGGCTGGTTGCTCTGGTCTGTCGTCTGCCTCTTGCGCCTTGATTTCGCCTGGATGTGGGAGCACTTCAATTAAATTCAACCTAACTGAGGTCACTCCCTTCTACTCCTTAAGGTGGCCGTCTGCCCAGGCCACCGAGTGGTGTGCCGAGTTTCGTCCGTAATCAGATTAGAAGACTGCACATCGCACATGTCACTCTGCTTAGGAATTGCACTGAAATAATGTTACACATATGTATACCCATTTCAAGTTCACCACTGCTCAATAAATCGTATTTTCTAGCAACCGAAAATGGGTGTTTCTGCGGTCTTTTATAGAAATGAAAATATTGTCGCTGAAACTTTGAACCCTAGAATCTTTTCTACTAACATTTACTTTTCTCTATGTCTGGGGTCATAACTTACTTATACAGGATGGTAATAAATAATTTATCGCTTCATATACACAAATACTGCTTATTTAAAACACAGAACTTTTTTGATCTATTTAAGTTTTTCTGAAGATGTATAAATTCAAATAAAATCTGAGACTGAGTATTTGTGCAAATAAACCGCAAACACTATTCGGACACCATCAGAATTTGTTCCTTATTATGTCCCTAGTTTTTGCATGTTGTAAAAGATAAATTATGATCCTTGATTACAATAATAAGATATTCATAGCATTAGAACCGGATTTTTACAACATAAAAATAAAACAAATACATTAAATAGCTCAACATTTATTCTAAACTGCCAGCATCCATCAAACACTATTGGAAAAAGTTTCAGAGTATGTCTCGCAGGTTTTACATAGAGTAAATGTATTATCATAGCTTATTTACTGTTTCATAACAGGAATTTGAAAAGTATTTACATCGTAAAAATAAGAGACTATAAAATTAAAATTTATATTGAATTGCTAACACTGTTCCAGCACATTCGTTAGTAATTTTCTAGAGTGTATTCACTAGTTTTTCATGTAAATGTTTCATTATGTTCCTTACTTAAGATTGCAAGTTATGCTATAACAATTTGAGTAGGTATTAATATGGTACAAATTCACAAAAAAAATTAACGAGAACCTTTACACAACTGCCGACATCATTGTCATCAGAAAACGTCCATCAGTCGTAAACATTCCATAGTGTCCCTTATTTACATTTATGATAAATGTTGCATCAATTTGAGTATAAAAGAAAAAATAACATGATATATAGGCCTACTGAACTACCAACATCATTCAAACAACTTCAATAGAATTTTCACCAGTGACATTTTCACTGGTTTTGAATGTTGTAAATGTCTCACAATGTTCCTTATTTACACGTTACAATTATTTGGGTTGGTATACTATGTAAATAACTCAAAGAGAAAGTCGCTACGAACATTTATACTAACTGCCAACAACATTCAAACACTTTCATCAGAATTTGTTTCAGAGTCATCTTCACAGTTTTTGCAGGTTGTGAATGTATGAGAACGTTCCTTGTAGACAATTACATTACATATTTTTCAGGTCGATCAGTATTTTGTGTCCTTTGACCTGGGACAAATGAAGCATCTTCCTCGCATTTTCATATGATTGGTTGGTGTTCGTTCTGCAAGCCCTTCTAAAAGATTGCCAAACCCACACATTTTGAAGCTACTAACAATAGTTTTGTTCCTATCTTGCGGTAAACTCACAGGATGCTCCACTGGAGGCTTGGCCACTTTTTTTAGCCAATTTCATTAGAAACACGCGTCACTCCGTTTTCTCCACGGCTTCGCAGATGAGCCTGTAGGCACTTAGCGCAGCTATATTTACAGTATCATCAAATACAGCTAATGACCAACGTTTTGTACCCTTTTTTAGAGAATAATGGCGGCTCACTTGATCTAGTGTATCAACACCTGATTTGGTTGAGTTGTAGAACAATACAACTTCCGGTTTCCTTTTCAAGTTGTTTTCCACAGGCACTGTGGATGGCTGATGCTGTGTAGATAAGAGAAGCACAGCCTTATTTTTGTTAGGCACATACGAAACTAATAGTGTCTTGCCTCTGTATGCAAATTTGGTGGTTATTTCTTCTTTTTGTACACCGTACATGACCAGCATGCCTAGAAACGAAACTAGCTCGCACCTGTCTATGTCACGCCAATCAAGTAGTTTTCCAGACATTTTGAGTTCATTTCCTCTTTGACTTGTGTACTGAACTATAATGGTTAGTATTTCATCAGTAAGAAACTGCGTTTGAAACAATCAGCAGCCAAGCTGATTATAAATTTAGAATGAATACCTTATACAAACCGTTGTACGTTGCAAGATGGTTACCTACGAACAGTTGGTTCTTTAGTACTCCATACAATATTTCGGCTTCTACTTACAACTTTTGCATCTTCGTTTTGCTCTTCTCCATCCTCACTTCCCTCCGAAACATTATTTTCTTCTACTTCAAATTCATTCAGACAAATTGCATCACTTTGTTCAATGTGTGTTTCTGGTCCATCGTCATCAGCATCACTACCACTGCTTGAAATAAGTATTCCATAGCTTGTTTGGCACTGTAGTCACACGCAAAAGTTAACATCTTTAGCAAACTGTGAAGATACAACAACGAAGTTAGCTCACAATTTCAACAAGGCTTAATAATGCAATTTTATATTTAATAAAAAACAGTGTTGCCAACTAGAATCATCGAAATCAGTTTTGCTAACTCATTTTACCAAAATAAGTGTTGCCAACTCACATTTACCAAAATCAGTACTGCCAATACATGTTTCTAAAATTAGTGGTTCAGCATTGCCAACTCATGTTTGCCAAAATCAATGTTGCCAAATTATGCTTACCAAAATCAGTGTTGCCAACTGATGTTTGACAAAACATGTTCATCACTCATTTTTGCCAAAAATAAATGTTGACAATGCTACGTTTATTCTTATTTTTACTGTCCTTAATCTCCTTCCGTTCGTATCTACGACGATTAAAATGGATTAACGAAAGACTGATGATGTGCCCAGCTAGCTAAAGAAAACTCACATTTCTCATAAAACAATTGCCGACGAACCCACGTACCTCGGGTTGCAGATTCCGTTGATGTTGAACTACTTCGACTTATGTCAGCGAAACAATTAAGTATTTTCTTCCAGTGTTAAAAAGATAATTGAAGAAGTTATTTGGGAAACGGCCACGACTACCCGGAAGTCCACTCGACTGGTGACCCCTAAGTACGCTGTCCACTGCCCCGCAGTTTGACGACGACGAAGAAATTATCCCTTTCCCACTGGAGTTAAACACGTGTTGCTTGCTTGCTTACATATTCGCGTCTCTCCCAGCATCCCGCGTACTCCTCTGTTAGCCTCACGTCTCTTCCCCACCTCCGAGTACAAGGAGGTGACGAAGTTCCTCTCAGCCAATCAGAGAGGGGCACCCTGCCTTCCGCGAATGCGTGAGTCCGCTATTAACGGCCTACGTTTATTATTCAAAATAAAGTTGTGAATTTTAACATCACTAAAATACATAAATAATCTTCTTACTTTTTAATATTATTGACATCTCTTAATTAATGCATTATTACAATAAGTATTTTGTTACCAGTGAGCCGTAGAAAGCGGGGGAAGAAAGAGCGGGAAGAGAGAGAGGAAGAGAGAGAGGAAGAGAGAGAGGAAGAGAGAGAGGAAGAGAGAGAGAGAGAGAGAAAGAAAGAGAGGAGGGGGGACAAGGGCTATTCTTTCGGCTCCAAAGCCCACATGTGGCGTTGCAGGCTGCAGCTGGCCTTCTAGGTAGCCAGATTGATGGGTACTTACTCACAAAAACTATAATGAACACATGCGAACTTATGCCAATTACATTACCATATTTGATCAAGTGGCGCTTTGCAGGTTACAGTGATACCAAACAAGATATATTTATTGCATGATTAATGATAGTGATAGTTTTAGGTGTTTTTAATTACAGTGGATGGCGTATCACATACGCCTTGATGTATGACGAGTACGTCGTACCTGTGTATACCTCTGACCATTGCACTGTAATAAATATTACTGTTGAATCCACTTAATTGAAAGTATTGCCTTTACAGAATAAAATAAGAAAAATGTCTTAAATTGTAGCTTATCGCTACATGTTATAGCATATATGAAATATGCCCGTTACAACAACTAATGCTAACTAAAATTGGTGTTGTCAGATTAAGCTCAATAAAATTAGTTTTGCCAACTCGAGTACACTAAAACTACTGTTTACTTGAATCAGTGTAACAAGCCTATATTTACTAAAATCAGCATCGCAAATAATTTACTAAATACAGCATTGTCATACCACGTTTATTAAATCAGTGTTGTCAATTCGGGGTAACCATCTCACTTTTATCTCAAATTTCCTGTGTAAATATTGGTACGAGATATTTCTAACGAAGTTACATTTTATCTGCCTGGGGTCATAAGTGACCCAACATAGATAATTTACGAGTAATGACTAAACAAGATAGTAGAATCTGCTGAAAATTTCAATACGCAATAAGAGTTCCTAACCAAGAAAAGTCAGTAAATTTCAAATTTTAAGATTAAATCTAGAAAATAGTTTTAAACCTAAAATTATCTTTGGGATCTTCTAAGACTCCAGGCAAAGTTTTAGGGTTAAAAAGGTATAGTCGTGCACAACACACCTATATCTTTAAAAATACGTCATAAAATAATAGCGTCAGCGCTGAAAGTCTTATGTAGGCGCGTTGTCGGTGAGAAGACTGCATGCCAGTTCAGTGACTTGCGCCTAGAGGCTAGTGTGAAGCGTGATACATGTTCTGTCTCGTCCTTACCACTTCCACACTTCTAGGGCAAAATATGTTCACCTAGACGGCCACCTTAACATGTTAGTGTAGACTGGCGAGGACATCGATAAGGCGGACATTCCACTGGGTGTGGTGGTCAGCCACAACAAGCTGCAATTGTTTTAACACATGGTAGCTCCTTTCTGTCGGATTCTCTCGGAAGTGGTACACAGGAAAGGTGTGTGGCATAAATTGCCGGCTATCAAACCGCTATATTCAGCGACGTCTAAGGAACTGACGTCTATGCTCAGTCGGGAAGAAATGTAAGTGTTCCTCCCAGGGAAAGAATTATTTTCAACATGTTCAATATAGTCGAAAATTGGGAATTACAGAGGCATTCACTGGCTAAATTTATCTGTCGCTATGACTATGAATCTCTATATCTGTGGCATGCGTACATAAAGCCCCATCAGGCCGGCTGTGATGCCTCGCATTCGTTCAGTAGTTTGGAATGAGGTCTATTGCTCAATATCATGTCATGCCTTGTCTTTTTTCATTGACACTTACAGACCAAACATATTTTCTTGAATAACTTGCGAGTTCAGGCGAGTAAAAGTAAAAGTTTATATTTCTACTTCTAAAAAATGATAACCTGAGAGCATGTTATATGTATGGTAAAAACAACTTCTTGTGAGTTAGTAATTTGTACAATATCTATGTCTCAATCTTTGGTACACAGTCTTGCGTTAGGAACTAAAATGATTACATTCGCATTGATCTCACAGTACTGTCACTTTCTTGATAATATAATATGTTACATATTCTGCATTGAACTCACTTGAATAACACACATTTTGATACGGCTAGTAACTATGCACAGCCTGACATCCATAGCAATACCGCGCAGGTTTTTAGACGTAAACACACAACTTATGTTGGGTTTGTCAGTCATCAACATATCGGGATCTGATTCACAAAACCTTAATTTAAGTAAATCATTATCCTTCCTTCGAAAGTGTTTTTCTTAGAAGTCTAACTACTAAGTAAATAATGCCAACTGCAATAGCATGCTACAGTGTCCTTGCATTCTGTATAGCAAGGAAAAATACTTGACGCCAGTACCGAGGGTTAATGTTCGACTTCTAAATGAGCTGGTTAAGGCCATAAGATATATAAGTAATATTTTAAGTGTTTCGAGATACAGAAGGATTCCTTAGATTGGTGATAGTAAATTCCATGACATAATATGACACTTCGTTTTTTTTTTATGTTTGTACAACATGTGCATATAACGTTTCATTCACCCAAAATAACAATGGCCATATAATTATGTGTGGAAGTGTCAAACACTACCAGCTGATCTAAATTGTGGATCGAATGAAAGAAATATACATGCTTCCATTTTGTCTGCTCAACTCTCTACTTCATCTCGTAACAACGACTACCATTCTACTCCGCTCACAAAAATACTACATACACACCATTGTCATTGCTCCATAGATTACATTACACACCCAGATATAATACCAACACTTCTTCCCAACGATTATGTTGTTTTGTATACACCAAATACATTATAGTACATACACATAATAAAAATTCTGTTCAACAAACTTAATATAATCGGTGTGAATCTCAAACATTACTGACTCTGTAACTAAAATTTAAATGCTTCTGCACAAAGTGGTTTAATAAGGACATCAGCTGCTTGTTTCTTTGAATTAACATGTTTAACAATTACTTCTTTTTTTTCTCGATTCTTTATAACATAAAACAACTTTACATCTTAACGTGCTTCAAGAACTTTCCATCGCAACTACTCAGTACCTTTGTGGTACCAAGGCCATTATGTTACACGTAGCCTCTAATCCAGTCAGTACCTTCCAACTACACCCCTCAATAACTAATTCACATAGAGCTACAATTTCGGTTTTATTTGTGCACAAGGCAAATGATAACAGTTTTCTTGAGTGCCATACCACGGTATTATTGTTAACTTTGAACACATATCCCGAAGTAGATTTTCTATACTTGCTGACAAAATCTGCATCTGCATATCCAATAGAGGACAACATCCGTTTCACTGTAACACAACCAGTAGTGAATAGCACCCTTAATCCACCTCGTATAAGACAAACCCCCAACTGTTCACTACATTTAGATTCAAAACGCCCTAAGTATATTACTGCAGTTATGTCAGGTCTGGATCCGACTGATGCAAACATCATAAAACCAACACACACTCTATATTTTCGTTGTAATTTCTGATCTATTTGCCCACACTTTGCAAGTTTATAAGTTCCCCTCCATTGTTGTTTTCACAGGTCTAGATTCCTACGGTCTACTTTCTAGTTTTAACACTAACAGGTTTTCTTTTAACTTCTGGCATCAAAAAATATTTTTAATAGTGCAGTAGACTGAACGATTTATATAACTATTCTTTTCCGCTATGTAAGACTTGGAAAATGTTTCTCTTTTCGCGCCAATACATCTAGCTTGTCCTCCTCGAAAACAGTAATCACTGCTATGGCATCTACCAGTTACTTGCCTCGTTCCCTGGAATGACCTCGAAGTTGGTCGTCCTCTGCCGTAACCTCTAAAATTGGATACTTGTGTCTTCCCTCGACACTGGTGCTGTTATGGCCTCTTCTTTTGCATGAGCAGCAGGAAAACTAGTAACTTCTCGATGTATTTTCCTTATTGGCACTTTTCTCACAAAGTCAGCTAGCCTTCACCGAGTACATAGTTAGACTGTCCCTAACCTCAAGCGCAATAACGATACTCGCATACATTCTGGACATTGAAAGTAATACATAGTTAATTTTCTCTTTTTCTGGAAGTTCAGCACCTGCATATTTCAGTTGACAATATTTTTTTTTTTTTATAGAAATGTTCTACGAGGGAGTATATTTTGGTGTATCTCATAATACTTAGTTGCCGTTGCAGGAACAGTTTACTCCCTACTCCTTTTAATCTTGAAACTGCCATCCAAGTTCTTAGATTCTTAGACATGGTGTGCACAGAAGTTTCACTGCCTAAGAATGCCAAGTGACTATCTGCCACTGACGCAATTATAATTGCTTGTGTCTTAGCTTCCATCGATTTATTTGTCTCTTGTGAGCATATATGCAATCTTTGATTGCTTTGGCCACTCCATTTTCTCTTAACATACTTTTGAATATAGAATCCCAAGCTGAAAAACTGTCTCCAGTAAATGGTGTCGGGTTTTATTTCTCTCACGACCACATATTTCGTCTTCTTATGTTTCGTACATTTCATTCCTCATAACATCATAACCACGGACGGTTGCTCACTGTTGATACTAATTGTGTATAGAATAAAATAAATGTACATGCTTAATTTTATATGGTCAACACTATACTTTTCGTAACTACTAGCATTCTACTCCCACTCACAGAAATATTACACACATAATATGAACATTGCCCCATAGATTACATTACCTACCCAGACATAGCACACAACATACGCAACCCTTACTTGGTTTTTAGCCAATATGAACTATTTTAAACGAAATTTATTACTATCACAATACATGTGTTAAGTCACCATATTTATAACTATAGTTTCTCAAGTAATGATTATGATGTTCTAAATTACCATTTTAAAATTCATAACTCATTTTCAAGCTCTAATGTTACAACACTATTAAAACCACTTTTAGCCAGACTGTTATAATTCCATTGTCAATACCAAATTTTATGATCTTAAGGGATATTGCAATTATTATAACAAAAAGCCACTCTGATGTTTACATTACAGTGTCTGTATTGTGCACATTACGCTTTACACGAACACAGTGATTATATAAACATAACAAAAACACAGTATATGGTTTACACTGCATTGATTCAAGAATTGTGACCAGTTGGCCAGATCACTTCATTATTCAAACATAAAAATCCACTTTGATGTTTACACTACAGTTATTGTATTATACACATTACCACTTTGCAAGAACACAGCGATTAATACACCACTTCAGAAATTCACTCTGTTGTTTATACAACACAGAAATTTAAATACATGTTACCAATTTCCAATAACATGGAGATTAACTTCCACATGTTAGTCAGTTATTAATGTATGTGTGATAAATTGGTGTAAAGTATAAGGGAATATCTGCTACATCTTACATCTTTTCTGCAGTCACATGCCCAGGTTATCGTGTCAGTTTACCCAATTCAATGTGTCCATTTGAGTTGCGCTTGCCAATTGTGTTTAGTTTCAAGTTGATCGTTTCAAAAGTACATTCTTCATTGATGTTTTTTTTTTTTGTAAAACAGTGAAAATGTCTCGTTTCGTTTACAACAAATCGATCGCATCCTAAGCCATGATACCGATTGCTTTCTTTCTATTTTATTTTCCAGTTCGTGACAGATTGCCCAGGCTTTTTGGACTTGAAATCTTCATCAGCCATGACTATCACGAAAGGATTTATTTCTTATTGTTTTTGCTATTGCTGTGTATCACTATTCTGGACAAAGCATTGTTGGAACTTTAGCAAAAACCTCAACAGAACCAAAATTTGCCACATTAGATAAGAATGAATGCCCACTCACAATAAATATGTCAGCAATATGGATATCGATGTATATACTTTAAAGCAGTTGACAAATTCGGTTCTGACCAATGCATGCATCACTGTACATAACCACACGAGTACTCTTTCCAGCTATTGCATCGATGTTCTATGTGACACGGGAACTAACTTCTTGTAAGCCATATCAAGCTGTTGTTTCATCCCATATGTAAATGTAACCCAATCCACTTGATAGATCGCGATGTTAATTTTAGAGATTCGAGGGGTTTCTTCAAGTCAAGTAAGTGCAGCACAATAAAGCATAACTTCCATTTTACGTTGTCATGATTCATTAAACTGCCTATTAACTAATGCCTTCCGTAAAAAAAGTTCATATTCTATTTCTAACTTCCTTTTCATATACTACACAGGCGCATTTTAGCTCTAATTTGTAATAAAGGCGTGTTATTCGAAAAACAACCAAAAATAATATTATTGTAACCATAAAGGATACATCTAAACTCTCAAATTTAGATGTTGATGGTATATATTCAGTTCCTGGATTACTACCTGAACTACTTCACAGTAATCGCAATTAATTCGGTTTAATGAGCGCAAACAATATTGCAAAACCAGTTAGTTTATTCGTGATAGTCCTCATGTTTGTAGCACAACAGATCAAAGTTTGACACATCGTGACGCAAAGCAATGTGGAGTACGTCAGATGTGCGCCACATTGACTGCAAATATCCCAAAAAAACACACATGTGCTGCCATTAGTAAGTTACTTAAAACAAAGTTACGATTTGCGTGTTCTTTTTTTTTTTTTTTTTTTTCAAAAATTCTGTTTTAGTTGTAAGGTGTGTTCCTATGTATAATTCTACATAACTACATGTTTTATTGTTACTGTGATAATAGTACATTCATTACCTCTCCATATTTGGAATTATGGCAGCAATCTGTCAAGTTACTGTCATTATGTACTAGTTAGCACAGCACAGGATCAGCACCAACAAATATCGCGTCAGTCTACAAATATAGTCTCATGCTTATGCATTTTGTGATGGAACATGAATGTCATCTAACATTTGTTCCACTTCTATTATCTACTCATAATAATCACACCATGGTAAGAGATAATCTGTGACAGGCGTGATAATGCATGTGGTACATAGTCACGGAGCCAGTTATCGAAGTTAATAAAACATCAGATCTGTTTATTTTTGCTGGAAAACTCGGCTTGTGTTACTTTGCGTTTTCAGTAAATTAGCAATGTTCGCTCGCAATGACATGTGTTAGTAACAGATCAGTTTATCATACATCTTCGAGACCAAAAATCATTCAAAATAACTGCATGCTACATGTAGACCCTATTATTTTTCGTACACTTAATGGCATCGATAAAGTGGGCATGTCTAGAAGTTTCCAGT
The DNA here is from genome assembly GCA_003012365.1 of Medauroidea extradentata. Taxonomy (NCBI): domain Eukaryota; kingdom Metazoa; phylum Arthropoda; class Insecta; order Phasmatodea; family Phasmatidae; genus Medauroidea; species Medauroidea extradentata. The sequence continues at coordinate 76,262 of PNEQ01025814.1, forward strand.
TCATGGATATAATTTTTCTAACCTTCTTGGAAAGTCTTGCACAAGCAGTAATTTAAAGGTACCGTAAAGTGGGTATACTTTGCACCATGAGTAACTTTGCACCACCAAAAATATTTGTTTCTAGGTCGTTTGGTGAAATAAAGGCACATCACGACTGGGTATTAAAAAAAATTACAATTTAATACCATCGAATACAATCACTTGTCTTTCAACTATCAGCATAGAAAATATATTTTTTAATTGTGCAAATTTACACATGCTGGTGCAAAGTATACTCAGTTTACGGTATCCAAAACTCATGCCGTGATAAATCTTGGCAGAGACAAGCACTAGCATGGGAGTAAAAATGAAGAGGGATGAGAAGATAGGGCATGCACTTTAGCTGCAAGCAGGGTGTGGTACATAATTCAACGATAAAAGCATTAATCTATAACTGTAGGTTTCTTGAAGCCAATTTGCTAAAATTAAACAATAGCAATCCCAGACAATAGTTTTAGCCTACGTTTTAAACAAAATGGTTTCCAATGTTGCGAAATTCTCTGACGTCGGAACCTCGTGCATTTAACTGCGGCGCAAGAGATCACGCGTAACGAATTAGTAATTCTACATAAATATTTACTCATAAAGTTGTCAAATACTATTACTAGGATTGTCATTGAATATTTTATCCATACTGGCTTCGCAAAAAGCGTAGAAATCGATTAATATTTTCAGCGTTTATTTATCTACCACGCACTCTTTTGGGGGAGCGACAGAAAATTTTTTATTTTCAGTTTTTGAGCCACAACATTTATTCTTATTGTATTATAAAAATTTTTTCTTCGAAAAGCACAGGATATATTCTTGGTTAACTGCTTGACGTAAATAATAATGGATTCTTTCCTTAATTTGTCATGCAGAATCATTGCGAGATAATTCTTTAAATTAAACCTATAATTATCTTGGAATGGTTATGAATGGCAAACTAATGAAAGAGTCCATTATTATTTATGTCAAGCGGTTCATAAGAATATATGCTATGCTTTGTGAAGAAAAAATCTTATAATACAATTTTAATAAATGTTACGGCTCAAAATCTGAAAGTACAGTAAAACTGTCAAACAGTCCCCCTTAAAATGCTGTTATTTTGCCTGCAGTGAAATGTGTAATGGAGGTCAATGTATTAAACTGTAGGCATTAAAAATATTTCGTTTAAAATAATATTTCACAATTCTAAATCAACAAAGAAAATCTTTAGAATCTAAGTAGCAAACATGCACAGCAAATTCATATTAACTGAATTAAATCCTATTTGAATAAACTAAACGCAACAAAGTAAACAGTCGATTCGGTAGTTACAACTTAGTGGCAAACAACAAACATTCGCAAGAAAAAGGTTCCCAAAGTAGCAGAATTCACGTTGTCAATATTTAAACTATGGGTAGGAATTCAAACTACGAGTAAAATTTTTGTGATTCCAGAGACGTAAATTTTACTGGTTTCAGTTGAATACCAGTGACCTGAAGCATAATACAATGCGTCAGTTCTGCAATTCTGATTTGATCCATGTTGTGACAGAAGAATATTATTGCGATTTATAAATGATATTACTAAATTGCTTATCATACACAAAGCCAATATATGCATTGTATTTAAAATTTTTAACTAAAAATTCATTAGAGCTAAAATAAATTATAACTGATAAAACAAACTATGTTTTGACTACGGTGCTGCGAAGAATAATGTACAGCAGCATACATACATTTCACGATCTGTTAGCTTCACACAATAAAGTCGTCGAATACTCCAAACGAGAGTAAAACCAACACTAACATATAGCACATTTAAAACTAACTATAATGTATGTCATAACTAATAGTGCAGCAGATTTTGTACAGTTGTTACTATATTATACACATTATATACGGGTAGTACCGACATTAAGAAAACATTTCAGGCTTATTTATAAAGTCGGATATAAAACGACATTGGAACAGCTAGCACAATTTCCAGTTCAAACGTATAAAAGCTGCTAATATACTGATATATCTACAATTTATTGCCACAAGATGACATGTGTCTGGATTATGGCGTGTTTAAAAACTGCATAGAAAAGCTGGTAGTAATTTTGATGTAGATGTTTATAGTTTATTTTTACAACTATACACACTACTTTCCTGTTCTATGATTTAATAGTGCGAAGCGCTGATATGCTTTACCTTATAAATATGTCATAAATATATTTACATTTGAACAAAATTGCTTACTGTGACAAAATAACTAATTCTTGTTTGTGTACCTAAATATTTTCTGTTTGCAGGAACAATCAACAGAGACAATGACATATGACAAATAAACCACTTCACGAAGACAAGCTGTCATAAATATGAGCAGAAACAATGGCTTCACCAGCATCAGCACTGATGTCTTTAACAAACACCCCCGGTGTAGTACTAGGGGTCATACCACTACTGGCAATTGGACTTACCTATCTTCGCTATGTGTCTGTGGATCCCGAATCCAGGCCCATAGAAGTCCGCAACATCCTTCCAGAATATGACTTCGTGATTGTAGGTGGCGGTTCTGCAGGCGCAGTTCTTGCCAATAGACTGTCCGAGGTATCAGAATGGAGTATTCTTTTATTGGAGGCCGGCGGAGACGAGACAGAAATTTCTGATGTTCCAACACTTGCAGCATACTTGCAGTTATCCGATATGGACTGGAAATACAAGACAGAACCTTCGAAAGAGTCGTCTTACTGTCTTGCAATGATAGGTGACAGTTGTAACTGGCCCCGTGGTAAAGTTATTGGTGGATCCAGTGTTCTCAATGCCATGATATATGTTCGTGGAAATCGCTACGATTACGACGAGTGGGCAAGACTGGGAAACGAAGGCTGGAGCTACAATGATGTTCTACGTTATTTCAAAAAGTCTGAAGACAACAGAAACCCATACCTCGCCAAGACCCCTTACCATTCAACAGGTGGGTATCTTACCGTTCAAGAAGCACCATGGCGAACGCCGCTGTCATTGGCATTTGTTGAGGGAGGAATGCAACTAGGCTACGAAAATCGTGACTGCAATGGGAAGATTCAAACAGGGTTCATGATAGCGCAAGGAACTATTAGGCGTGGTTCTCGATGCAGCACAGCAAAAGCATTCCTAAGACCTGTACGACTACGAAAAAACCTTCACATTGCTATGAATGCCCAAGTAACAAAAATACTTATCGTACAAGACAACAACAAAAACAAAACTTCAGGTGTGCAGTTTATGAGGCATGGAAAATCTAACACGGTAAAAGCAAAGAAAGAGGTAATTTTATCAGCAGGAGCTATAGGATCTCCTCATATTCTAATGATATCTGGTATAGGTCCCAGCAATGACCTTGAAGGTTTAAATATTCCTGTAGTCAAAGACCTGAAAGTTGGCTACAATCTTCAAGACCATGTAGGACTAGGAGGGTTAACATTTGTTATCGATGAGCCAGTGTCTCTGAAAAAATCCAGATTCCAAACAGTGACCGCAGCACTAGAATATGTTGTTAATGAACGTGGTCCGCTGACCTCACTTGGGGGAGTTGAAGGAGTAGCATTTGTCAACACAAAATATGCGAATGCATCAGGACTGTGGCCTGACATACAATTCCACTTCGCGCCAAGTTCTATAAACTCTGATGGAGGAGAGCAAATTCGTAAAATACTCGGATTACGTGACGGAGTTTACAATACGATGTACAAACCATTAGTAAATTCTGAAACATGGACAATCCTGCCTCTACTTCTTCGTCCAAAAAGTAGAGGTAAAATTTACCTCCGCAGCAAGAACTTTACATCTTATCCAATAATTGAACCCAATTATTTTGCTCATGAACAAGACATTCTCACACTAATCGAAGGTGTAAAAATTGCAGTGAACCTCTCAATGACTCCAGCTTTCCAAAGCTTCGGATCACGGCTTCACAATATTCCAATGCCAGGATGTGACAAACATCAGTTTTCAAGTGATCTGTACTGGGAATGTTACCTTAGACACTTCACATTCACTATATACCACCCAGCAGGTACATGTAAGATGGGACCACCTTCGGATCCAGAGGCTGTCGTTAACCCCCGTCTTAAAGTGTATGGAGTGGAAGGACTAAGAGTTGTCGATGCATCTATTATGCCTACCATAGTCAGTGGCAATCCCAATGCACCGACAATTATGATAGCAGAAAAAGCTTCAGACATGATTAAAGAAGACTGGAATATACTGTGATGTGAATCCAATTTCTGTAAATACTTAAAGGCACCACTGCATTTTATCACGCGCTACAAAAACTAATGTAGTTGAGTGATAACTGTCTGTTTATGTCTATAGAGTTTCCGCATTGTGCTGAAAATCAATAATTTCAAAGAAGCATTATATTTTACTGCATTAAATAATTGAATGACATTTTTCGTTACATTTTTACTTCGAGCTAACACATTAAATGGTAATGTTAAAAATTCCCTAGATGATTAATAACTGTACTATTAATTTTCTTGCAAATTTTTCACAAAAATGTGAATATTCAGAAGCATGTTAATTGGAATTCCAAAGTTTTTCATTCTAAAGAATTATATGTCTGACAAAATTTGAAACAAATATCCTAGCTTACAAAATGAAAAATATTAAGCAATTTTAAAATTCGAAATGTAACATCAGTACATTTGAATAATCATAAGTTACACATAAAATAAATTTACAGCATGTTACCCAAAAATCGATATATACAAGATCATAGCTAAAAATTTAGAAAATCGCATCTTTATGTAGAACTCCTTTACGTATTAACATAACCCTAGACCAATGTTCGACTGAACACTTTAAGGTAGCACGGTTAAAGTGACAATTGTAGTAAGGTGGAAAAAAACTAACTGAAATAGATGTGATAGTAATTAAATACGGTAAATTTCAGGATTCAAGTTTGTTGAGGTTAGGAAGTTCATTGAGTTTCTGTTTAGTCGTGTAACCTCGCGAACATGTTTAAGCTTTAAACACGATCAAGCAAGATTGCCGAATGTATTTAACTGAAGATAGTTTGACTTCTAGTGTGACCGTGGCCTTAATTTCTTTCTTGTGTGCAAGAACTAAAGACGAAATTTCATGAAGGTGTTAACAATTGGAATCTAAACAAGTGCAATGTTGTTTTTTATTTCAGATACTTGACAATATTACAAGCTACACGACATTGCTATTCATGGAATTCAGTAATAAAATTTATGCGAAATACTCTACTTCATAAATCTCTAATTCATTAATGTTAATAAGATTTCAGTTATTGTCATATATTTAAGCAAATAATAACGCTTCAATTTTCAAACAATACAAAAGAGTAAAGACTTAAGTGTGTTCGTGGAAAAAAATGTAAAATGTATTATACCATGGTTAAGCAAGAACCCTGCTTTAAAAATATCGTGTCATTGATTATAAATCCTGTTATTTTTTGGTCGCTATGCAACATTTTCTTTAGATTAACGTATATTATGTTATACAGAACATACGGCTATCTTAAAGATATCTCAGATGACTTCCCACTAAATATTAGTACAGATTTATTTTTTGCAGAACACTAAGCAACCTCAGTTTTTCGTTTGGAATGGTGGGGAAAAAGCTAAAATATTTAGTTGTAAACTGCTCTTCGTAAGAGCATACAATGACTCAAAATATTTCGCAGACAGTAAAACGTATTTTTATTTATGCACTATGCTAGCCAATGCAAGTCACATAGCCTACAAAATATCTTGAAACAACCACTTATTACCCACAAAAAAACGCGAATCCTTCATTAAATATCGCTTTTTATCAAAGACGTTATTAAAGAACTAGATTGTTACGCTGCTCTATTGTTACAAAACCAAATTGAACGGTGACATATTGCAGCCGAAGATAGAGAATTTTTTACTTTAACAGGGGTGGGGGTAACGATTTTTTTAAACAATTATGGGTGCAATGCAAAATGTGTACCTGTGCTGCCACTGGTTGCGTCGCATTGGAATTAAATACTCACATGCAATCGAAGACACGTTTTACTTGCTCTGCACTTGGGCTGCATTGCGTCGGTGTAAATAGCAGGTGGTGATACTTAATTGGGGCCCTGCGCTACATTGGAGACGAAAATGTTAGTGACAAAATATTGTACGAAGACATTTTACATGCACAATATGGCAACATAGCACTGTAGTTAGTCCCCTGTTGCGTTCTACATATATCTTACAACTTTTGTTCTGACCTGCATGTTATGGGTGTAGGTTAAAATCCCGAGCTCTCCAAACATGATTCTACGTTTACTTGACGTAACATACATAAAATATCTGGATGCAGAGCGCAAGAGGGGATTATCTCCATGCCGTGTTGCCACGTTTTGCACGTAAAAATGTCGTACAACATTCTGCCACTTAGATTTTCGTCTGCAATATAGCCCAGGATTTGCGACGTGTGTTTATTATACAGTTGTTTCTGGACTCTGTATAATAAGAAGGACATTTTCTTTAGCCTGGGAAACACATTCTAAGTTTTGGCGGTAGCCGAAATTGCTAGACAATTCAATAATTTCAATAATGTGATCCTATGCATACATGCACACTTCTTCTAGTTAATTATTATTCTACTTTAATTCGGCTTACAACATATTTTATATTCTTATTCCTTAAAAAAAGGCATTGAAATTTACTGAAGAAATTTACGTGGGATTAGTACCACATTGATTCATGAACAAGCCAGAAAACAAACTCATCTGAGCGCAACCTCGACATCATCTTATTGCGCGGACACTTACGCTATGATGAAAAAAGTTGAAAAATAAATAAAAACTCAACGATCAGACTCAAAATCCCTGACTAAAGAGATAGCTTAATCAAACACCTGCAAAAGCTACAAAAATACATTGGCTCAGTGCTGAAATGCCACGAGGTCATACAGTGGTTACTTTATTGTAATACACCTGCATTTCAAACACACTACGTTCAACTACGAACTACACTAAATAAAATACAAAACGCTAATCACATAAGTTATTAGATATTAGCGTCACTTGAAACTGATGAAAAATATGCAAACTTGCAGACGTTTAACATCAACTCGTCTACATTGCCTTTACAGTTCATCACACTATATATATGTTACTCCTCCCTGACAACAACACTGCAAAAATACTGTAGACATAAAATACTAGGAACTACATAATTCACCACCCCAGAAAATTTTCCATAATCACACTGTAAAAACTTAACATAGTAATACAAACTGGCAATTAAGTTAAAAAATGTATAAAGCTTAATTATTAGTGGTCTAATATGAACAAAAATTTCCCTATAGCAAAATCACTTACCAACAAACCCTAACTTAATATTTTTAATGTCCTTACTCACACATAACTTTAATTTGAAACAATCCAAACAGACACCATTTGTTAAAGTGTCTCCTTATGACTTAAAGGCATCTCGAATGTGACACTAGCACATTCATAATATTCAGAACAGCATATCTCTTTACAAGTTGCAGGTACGAGGGTTATTTTTTTTCAACCTCCGATTGGCTGTAATAAGAAAAACGGGAATTAATTAGGACATTATTTTAATGTCAAAAGAAACGTACATCTTTACACTATTTTTCCACATAATCACCGTGCAGATTGAGGCATTTGTCGTACCGATGCACCAGCTTGCTGATACCCTCCTTACAGTCCGTATTTGGCCCCGAGTGACTTCCACCTTTTCCCCACGTCGAGAACGGCGCTTCAACATCCACGATGAACTGCAGGACACTGTTAAAACGTGGCTGAATAGGCAGGAAGCATCCTTCTTTGCAGAGGGTATCGGCAAGCTGGTGCATCGATACGACAAATGCCTCAATCTGCTCGGTGATTACGTGGAAAAATAGTGTAAATATGTACGTTTCTTTTGACATTAAAATAATGTCCTAATTAATTCCCATTGTTTTATTACAGCCGATCGGATGTTGAAAAAAACAACCCTCGTATATATAAGAACTGTTAGAAAGGAGATCTTACGTTATTATTTGTTGCTATAGACGGTTCGCTTTTAAGTGATAACATTCAAGTCCTGGAAGCTCTTTTCCTTTCACATAATTTGTATGTTTCTGTCCATTTTTAATATAAAAATCGATGGCATTCTAAGAAATAAACAAAGCGTATGGTATACACTGAAATCAGGTGTTAACGTCTAGGCTACGATAAAATATTACCTTCAAACATTAGTCTAGTAAATCGACCATCAAATCTGCTCACTTTACAGCCAAAAAATATATAATGAATGATTATTTGATGTAATAATAAAAAATGACAGATTGTTCACATGTTTGTTTGAAACTACAACACGAAAAGTTGTTTGAGAAATAAATTGAAATTAACTGTGTCATAAAAATCTTTGTCGTACAATGGGGCAACGATATGGACTACTCACGGAATATTGAGTACAAAGTGATGTAATCTTAAACAGGAAATTGTGTTTTACGCAATGTCTATCGTTTGCAAAAATTACACATTTTTTCTTCAAATTTACCAATTGTTGACATGATACACAACTTCTTTAGTATTATATTACTACATATAGTTGTTGAGAATTGTTGCCAACCTGCCAGAGAACGCAGTCTGTATCCAGATGAAGAAGATCCAGTTGAAGACGCTTTTGGTAAAAAGGATGATCATAACAAAAACAGTACACTTTCTGCAGATCGATTACAGATATGGGACCCAATTTTTGAACCTGTCGAAATCATTTCGCTAGAGAAATGGTGTCACTCCGGTATCGGAATCAAAAAACGGTATTTTTTTAACACTTATTATCACCGAAATCTTGACGCGAAGTACCGAAATAAATCCGCCTGCCAAGTAGGTGGCGGAATGTCCATGTTGATAGAGATATGAGTCCTGTTTAATGGTTCGTGGTTGTCGAAACATGAAAATGGATGCTTCGTTGTGATTTCATTATAGTGTAATTTAACTATGGACTAGTCTACAGTATTTTGTTGTGACGAAAACAGTATGCAATGTCCGAGAATTCCTAACAGGAAGGAAAATTAATTATATATTAAAATTAATTTAAGAAATATTTTGCATGATAAAATATACACGTGGAATGTGTATAAAAACGTAAAAAGTAAGATAATTTGGTATATTAAGGAATGTTTTCTAGCATTGTTCTGTAAACACAATTTACTACAAGGATGGAATCACAGAATAAATAATTCTAACAGAAGCGACAAGGTAAGTTTTTCCATTGTTTTTATCGTACCAGCTCTCGGGACGTACACGCATATAAACAATACCATGTGCGTTAGAGACGTTGGTTTATATACCCATTTGTAGTGCTTGAGATACTGTAGTTAGTTTGTATATTTACTTAATATTTAAAAATGGTAAACATAACGATTCGAGGTTCAACATCAGATAATAACTAATTCTATAAGAAGCGACATAATGTAGCTTTTTAACCACTGTTATTGTACGAGTTCTCGGGGCGTACAAGAAGGTAAACAAAGCCATGTGGAATTTGAGACATTGGTTTAAACAACCGCTTATATTTAAATAAATACTGTATTTTGTTAGTACCTCATTTACATATTTATAAATCGCAAATGTGACGTTACTTACGTATCAGTTTCCTCACAGATAATAAAATAAGGCCTATTATACTTTTGTATAACCAAACTTCTGCGAACTCCGACGCCATGACAATCCAAAGAGAAAACGAGTACGATAAAAATCACGCCTTGTCGCTTCTGTAAGTACATATTTATTCCGTGATGGAATTTAAGAAAATGTCGTTCTCTGCAGTTGTGTGTCACGAAATTGGAGATGCAAAGCTGGAAATACACTTTTGTGCAAATTTAAAGTTAAAGCTGTATAATTATAATATCGCCGATTTTATTTTATATGTACATAGTATTAAGATTATATTTTTGCAAAGGAACTAATTATCTACGAATTGCACTTCAGTTTACGATTAAAAGCAACACATTATATGCATTACTCGTGACACTAACCTAAATAAAATATTGAAAATTCAAATACCACCACACATTACTAGCGGAATCTTACAATATCGATTTCTTTTGACTGGACAGTAACCATGGTCGTTTCAAAAATAGGTTTTTCCACATTCCGACACATGCTATCGAGTCGAACATTCCTCTAGAAAAATCATTCCGATAGTTATAAAAATTGGGCCCCTATTTTGACTCCATCACAACACGAATGTGACTTTGGTATAACATTTGACAACAAATTGCGACTACCAACGTATTACGACGCGTTACGTTTATGACGACATCACCTTGACACAGTGTCGGCTAAGGCGCCCAAAATTTAAAATAAACTGAACACAAGTCCACTAAATGTAGTTGTTTCATAACTGGTAGCAGTAATTCAATTTGTTGGCCTATACAAAACACTAAACAGATAACAGATAAGGATTTGGCTGCCCTACATTTGCAATAACCATGAGAGAGGCCGGGAGAGTATAATAATAGTACCACGCAGTAAAAAAATCAAATTACCTAACAATGTATGGTAAAATTTCTAAAATTGAATAGGATATATATTTTTCCCTAAATAAAATAGAAATTTCAGTAATGTTGAGTAGACATTTTGAAATATGTTATAAAAGTCCATATTTTTATCACAACACTGTGTTCGGGTGGTTAAAAGTACAAAACTACTAAATCAAGGAATATCTGATCGAATACAACTACTTTTGAAATGGTATTAATATTTTACTAATGTAAATAAAGTTCTGTGTAATATGTAAGATAACCACTTTTAAAAAATTCAAATACCTCAATATTTATTTATTTTTACTAATAAGAAACATTGACTGTACACACGAGCTTGCAGTCAGCAGGTGGCAGTATGTTTACACGATCCATGTCCCTTCCCCAGAAATCCCTGCAGTTTTTAAATGTTATGCCTGTTTGGATACCAGTATGGTATATGCAAGCTAATAAGTATTATTTTAACAATAATGAGAAAAGTTTATCGCTATTAGTTGTATAAAAAACATCAGAATATTGTTTTCGCTAACCTTAAAAATTGAAATTTTTAAAACAGCCCCACCCCTTCCCAACCTCTTATTTTACAAATACAAAATACTGACTACGAACTAGCTACCACTGACATTTTCACAAAGATTAATATTTACATTAAACACAATATACAAGTAACCTATCTAAAATTCAATTTACTAAAATATTAACCTAGGTATATGTTGATACTTTTCATGATCTCAATTTGGCTACGATTCGCACAGGTATTCTCGCACCAGAAAGGAAACATTATATAGAGCATACTTCTAACAGCCTCAGTATAATAATACTCTAATTTTAAAAATTTTAGTAAAGTGTGCAGGATATTCAGGAAATTTACTCGAGCTTAATTTTTTGACACCCATCAAAATCCACCAGTGAATTGCCGTGCTAAGGAACGGTACACTGCACAACGAAAAATGGTAACTTATTTATTAAATACAATCTCACAAAATTTCGGTTAAATCCACTTACACACAAGGGGAGTAAATTATATTCACATGAATGGGAAAATTCATAGTTTGGAAAAATATTTGTCCTCGCATTTAAACAAACATAAGACGCCGTGCGCAAGCAGAGACGCTTATGACAAGGTGCAACGTAATATATTTTTCATCGTTCAACGTCATACAATACGTGACGTGCGCGCGACGCCTCATAGGAAGCCTATCTACTCTCAACTGAAAAATTCGTAATTTTATAACTGTACCAAACACTGTTCAACTCTTTCACATTGCATTAATAGTAATTTCCCACAAATAAATTACTGTTCAGTTGCATAGTTTTCGCACAAGCCCATGTCAAAGTAACGATTTGATTTTCTATGCTTACCCAAAGTAAAAACTATTCAAAAGATACTAATGAAATAAATTAGAATGAAGGTAAATGTATAAATCTAGAGAATGAAAAATGTGTTATTTAATGTAAAATAATTGTTCGTATATAAAAATCTTTAGATGCACTTAAATTTTTGCTTATCGTTGAGGACCTGTATTTTTAAACAATAGTTTATATGTGATATAACAAAGGTGCCATTCTGTAGCATAATACATTCACTTTCACTCTAAATTATTTATTTTGTATCGTTTGAATAGTTTTACTTTGGGTAAGTAGCGAAAATAGTTAAATCGCTAATTTGACATGTTCTTGTACGAAAACTATGGAACCAAGAAAATTACTAATGCAATGTGTAAGAGTTGGACAAAGTTTAGTTCAATTACAAAATTTAGAACATTTTGGTGCAGAGCGCGCTGTTATATGATAAGATCTGCAATCAGCCTGCTGGTTTTACTGCCAACTCCGAATATAAAAACGTGTGATGAAATGTCGTAAAAAGGAGCTATTTTGATTTTGATTCAAAGAAATTATTTTTATAAAAATAATGCCATGGTATCTATGCCACAGCTGAATCTTGGGACTCTCCACGAAAACGTATAAACACGGCCAAGTTCACAAAAAAGAAACACGGATGCTGGATTAGTATGGCGTGCACCTAAACTAAGTGCATGTATTTTAAAAATCAATTGTTTAGAAAATTTACATGAAACGAATGGACGATAAAAATAAAATAGCATTACTTTCCTAAATCTCAATTATTTATTTAACTGAATCATGAAATTATGAAGACGAGACATTAACTTCGGTGTGTATACCAATATTTACAATATACAGATTCTTTAATGTGTGATGTATTCCTTATCATACTAATATTCTGGTATAGGGCCTACACTTATTTGTGTTAAAAATACAACACCGAGAATCTAATACATAAGTTAAACAAAACCCGTTGAAAATGAAATTCGGGGACTTATACACACATATTTAGGATTTGGAACTTATTGCGCGCTGCAAGCATATAAATCGGCATGTTGACGATCCAGACAAGATATATTGTTCTCGTAGGAACGCACCTAACGTAGTTTGAACGGAGCCAAATGAAAGCTCGCATGAAGAGGATAATTGTAAGCGAACACGCTGCTCATACGAATCCCAATACTACGACTGTGGTCTGAGAGTGGAAGCAATGAAATGAAATAAAAACGTTCCGAACTGGACCACAGGATGAGGCACCTCACCTGCCTGGCACTGGCGAACCATTCAACTTCGCCTCGAATGTTTTAAAAATAATGGAAAACAACAACCAAAAACGCGACTGAAATGTCATTTCACGAATCAACAACACAAATTTCTTTGCGAAGAAGTTCCTCGAGCTTGAACTGCTGACGCCGTGAACAGCCCACCTGAATGCAAAATGGTTAAACGTGTTTTCAGACTAGTTCCACTTCAACGTGGATTACAGTGATGATGCAAATACGTTCGACTCTATCACGGTAAGCACCTTATATAGGCTGTTCGTGATGAAGTTAGCACTGCTTACAATTTTCTTTCGGCAATTTTTCATCACTCTTTACTGTTTGAATTTGAAAAATTTCTATATAAAACATCGTTACACTCTGCGAAACTACTGATTAGTCAAATTAGTAATGTAAGTAGTTCAACTCAATCAGTAAAGCTATTTTCATTATCTTTCGCATTTTTATATCAAATAAAACACATGATCACGAGCCGACCGGAGGTCGCGGTAGCCGAATGGTCAGACCATTCGCCTCCAAGCAAGGCGATCCGGGCCCGAATCCCGGCGGTGTCAGTCCCCGGATATTTGCATGTGGAATTTATGCCGTTGGTCGGCGGGTTTTCTCGGGATCTTCCATTTCTCCCGCCCTTTCATTCTAGCGCTGCTCCATACTCATTTAATGTCACCCCTCACCAACGCTAAAGACCTTGATGTTGAGCGCTGAACAAAATCTCTTAATTACTCACGAGCCTGCATTCTAAAAGTGTGCGAGAATTTCAAAATTCCTCTCAAATGCCTCATGAATGTAGTTGCAACTACCAATATTGTTAACTTCAAGCAGGCAACCACAGTGGCCATTCTTAAAGGCACAACGTGCAGTTTAACCATTTTCCTGTTTACGATGCACCAACACTCTTAATTCAACACGTATATAACCACTTGTTCCCAGAACATCCACGTTGCCTTCGAATAAAAGCAGATGACCTCTATAGTCTGTATTTTCGCTCGATGAGTCAAGTAAACATGCATGGGATATTGTGTAGTGGCAACTAATCCGTCATTATCATACGACTGATACCGATGACTGTGACCACTTGTAGTAGCAACTTCGTTGGTAATTATACATGAATTCAACTAAAGTATACATGATGCAAAAGTCATTTTTTCCCACATCGTTATTTACAACTATATTTCAATTAATACATTTCAGTTTATGTTATTATTTTTAAGTAATACATATTACTATATAAAGCAGGAAACAAATACGCACTGAAAAATTCGTATGGTTTGAGAAATATAAAAATATACATTCTTATTTAAGGTAATGGTTTATATTATTGTTTGGTTACATACCGATTGCCAAACATATTCTCTTGTGCTGATTACCAACAGTATATTACTAGCAGACAACTTTAAATGAAGCTAATTGTTAATATTTTTTAAACATTCATTTGCAAAATTCTAAACTATCGAGAATTCCGAGAGTAATGATATTAAATGTGGGGAAAATGCAGGATATTGAATGTTGGCAAAATACTGGGTTCGCGAGTAAAAAACACAGAGTACAATATTTGATTTAACTTAACGATACTGCCACTAAACTAAATTTCTGCCAAACATTAATAATCTGTATATCTTATTTTAACACAAAAATGACTTATGCCCATATAAATATTTGTCTGTACAAATATTTTCCTACTAGCAAAATCATGCCTGATTCAAAATGCTTGTCTAATAAATCTATGAATATCAAATGTCAAAAATAAATTTTTTGCTGTCGTCGAAGGCAGACTGCTGAGTTCGTATGCATTAGCTTCACATTGTCTATATGTAGACATATAGAATGTTCAAGCCATTGTGTTTCTCTATACTGCTTATAAAACACACGCCTCAGGGTTTGTTATTTATGACACTGGTGAGTCTGCATTATTTTTCTTGTAATACAGACGATATTAATATTTGGACTCACGTATCCGTTATGCAATTGTTGATCATGGCTAACACTTTCAGTTTTTTATTAATATTTTATCAATTTTACTTTTATAAATGTTTATTACGGGTCGTCTGCCTTTTACAAGTACTGCAATGGCGTATTTCTAGATAAATTGTTCGGATAATACCCCCAACCGCAAGAATAAATCAAATATCACATTGACAGTAGAGCTAAGTTGAAAAATTTGCCATGGTATCCACGAATCTATGCTAACAGCATTGAACGAAAAAAACAAGCAAATATAGTAATCCCGCCTACTTTGTAATTCAAAGTGGGAATAACAAAATAAAGCAAATAAAACTCGCAAAACGGCAATAATGCCGCCAAGACACGGAGAGGTATAGGTGATTCGGAATAATAAGAGAACTTTTGAAGCCCTTTTTACTTTCTTCATTACAGTTAAATTACATTTTCCTGCCACATTTTAATACAAAGAAAGCTGTCTCAGTAACACTGAACATGTGTAGATTCTATCATATTCGAAATGAAATATCTAAGGTCACAATAAATAATATTTTTAATTATTATTCTAGACACGGTGGTTTTCAAAAATGCTCACTTCATCGCAATATCAACAATGCAGGCGCATTCAATACAGAACCTCTCCTATGCTTGCGTTGTGGCATTATGTTCCGTGCCGCGTTTGTATGTTTGTATTATTATGTGCTACAGGTCTTACACGTACAAATTGTGTCGATTAAGTTTTAAAAAACTATTTTATCTGAAAGTACTAAAAATTTAAACAGTCGTGGTACGTCTCTGTAGAAAAATACTTGCTTGTGAAAATTAAAAATGTGTTTAAATAATCCAGCATTCAGAAGGTAGTATCTTGAGACTGCTGAAAAAAAAACTACACATGATCACATGGAATTCGTAACCTATAAATTATGATAAACAAATTTGTTGTCTGTAGAGCGATTCTCCAGTATCACCCACACCTTTAACAACTCTATACACACCCCTGCATATTTACCTTTATGCATATCTTTCAGTGAATCAGTATTTGAATCAACAACGTATCTGTGTTCTTAGTAATGTGTTCTTGGAAGTGTGTAGTTTTTCTCCCATACATTCATTGGTCGTCTGCTACTCTGACATCAGTGTATGAATGCTTTTTTTCTCTAATCATTTGACGAAGGCTGAACAAATATTAAAGGAAGTGCCAGGACATGTAAATGTTTTGTTGCGTAATATATCTAGGGGCTGATGGAGAAGGGGCGACAGTCCAATTAGAACACTGGAGTGAATGAGTCCCATATAACATAAGGCCTGCTTATATAGATGTTATGCTATGGTTTGTTTTAAATAATGCTCTGTATGTTTTTTTTCCACAGTCAGTATTTTAATGCACTGAAAATATCTTATTACATAAATACAGAAGGTGGAAACAAATACAACGTCACTTTAGGTCATGCTCTAAATGAAAATTGACTGCAGTATAAATAGCAATTATAGTAGCATTTTTCGTTTTTAGGCTACTTTTCTATAGTGTATATACAAAAAAAATAAAAAGTTTGGGCGATTAACAGACAAAAAAGTAATTATATTACTACCGGTCCAACAGTACCCGAAATACGAAATAAAATCTTTATATATTGATATCCCACTATCTTCCCAAACAGAGAACCTATAAAAACAAATACCATATTTAAATAAATCCTGGCTGATAAACTGTGAAAATATGAAATTTTGTACAATGTGTTTAGGTGAATCCGTAGTATAGCTTACAATTATTATTCAAATGAAAGCGTGTAAGCTAAAGTGTTAAAATACAAATTTTGGTTACAGTCTGTTCAAAACCGATATTTCTCTAAACATTAAAACTAATACTTATCTATTAATGTCGATAATGGTGGACCTACAACTATATGCCCTACTGACCTCATACTTTGAATTATGAACTGTAAAAATATAAATATTGGTTGCATTCTGTTTCGAAAAATTACACAAAAATGTTTACCTTTTTATGTCGTGATAGCTTTCACAGTTGCTGACCAATAACATAATACTAATTTACGTTCTATGCTTTGACCATAAACTTTTCAACATATTAAATTTTGGTATAAATAGCTTATTTGGTTCATAAGATACAACTTAACGTTAAAATATTTCAAATGACGGATATTTTGAAAATAAGAACTAGACATGGTCAACAAAACAAACGATAAGAACCTATTATGCTAAATGCTGTGTGTTTTGTGATTGAACGTATTCCGTTAACAGGTTCAGAAGATTTTAAGGTACACTACACACGCACAGGCAGGAAAGTGATCTGAAAAGCTTTTGTTCGACGAAAAGTATGCTTAAACTAATTCAAAACGACGCCCTCAAAGACAACACAAGCATTTCAGTACAGTAAAATTCATTTAAATTCATTTAGAAAACCGAAAGTTGCTTGAATTAAAGTTAAATATTCTGTAATATATCTCTGATGTTTAGAGGTGTCTAAAAAATCCCAAAGTTGAAAATAAAATGTTAATTTAGCTGATTTATTGAGGAAAATGGTGCACTAATGGTTGTACTAAATCCCTTTTATCTTTATATTTTCAAACTGAATATCATAGTTTTTGTATGACAAGCTATTAATAACAATTACACGCACATCCGAACAATAATGAATCCTCATTGTCTAGGTATTACAGCTTTCACAAATTTTAAAACGATCGAGTTACGTCAACCGCGATTTTATTTCGATGTTTATTTTTCCAACATTTTACTTTTAAAAGCTAACGACATATTATATAGTTCTTAATCACTGACATGTTCGTTTTTAGTAACTTCCAAAATGAGCAAAAGTTGTCATTATATCAAGTATTTTTATCAAGTATTTTCGTGTTGTCACATTCTTATTCTAAATTTTCAGCGACGTCACAATTGTTTTAGCGAAGAAGCTATTATTACCCAGTGAAATTGGAAAGATGTTGCCCATTTTGAAACATTTAATTTGTAAACGAAGCAGTACCGTAAGCAGGGGTGACTACGCACGTGGGGTGACTTTGGAGCACTTTTATTGAGATTTTATTTTCTATAATTATTAACTATGATAACTTATTACTTAAATGCTTAGTGGATATTTTTCGGAATTTATCGCAAGAAAATTCCTTTATTCAGGGCCACTATATATGCGAAAAATAATTTGTGTAATGTCGTTAAGTCTTACGCTTTTACGGTATTAATAAAATATTGAAAAACTACCACAGCATTTTATCGACTTATTAGTTCTGTTTTCCAACTGTAAATGTCTACTACAACATAAAAAGATACATAGTTTGTCTCTACACTTCACTGCAGAACTTTCAGGCACTTAAATTCCAAAAATTCGTATGGTGGGGCAAATGATCACATGATAGCTGCTGGATCCGATCACCGCACTCACGTTATACCGAACATCGCCAAGAAGAAACATGTTAGGTCACTTTCTCTGCGATGAAAGTTCCCACAAGCCAAACTACTACAAAAGAAAAAATTACGCGCCAATGACACATGATTTGAAAGTCATGGCATACCTTCCATCGCCCAGTAAATTTAAAGATGGATTAATTTACGTGTTTCCATTCACAATAATATTAATTAAAGATTTCTGTTTACCTGTCGATACATTAGCCAACCTGTTCCAACATAATTTTTAGATGCAGGCAATTACAAAGAAATGTCAGTTCCTATGAACACGACCTTCAGCTGCTGTTTTCCTTTTCGCCACTTCCTGAAATAATCAAATGCCAATTATAACACAACGTATATTTTAGCATGATCTGTTGGAGCTATTTACACGACTTGTAAAATAATGAATACAAAGAAGAAAGTAAAAATAAACAGTCCCTTATGAAAAAATAAAACAATAAGTTACCAATTATAATCCTTCTTTCCTCGGTGTTAATACACTATATGAAGAATTTATGTGGCATGGAAAAACAAGACGTCGAGCAAACGACTGGAATACTCAACCATCGATAAAATATGCACTACTCAACATAATTCGATTAGACTTTTTTTGCTAAGTAGATATTGTACTCGCGGACGTCTGTGTATACAGCACTAGGAGTGTGTACGCTTATGCATTTGGCGAGACTATCAAAAATATGATGTATTTAAAGTTTAATCAAAATCGTGTATGGTTGCCACGATACTTTTAACGGCCTGTGTCCAATGACAAACATAGTAAAACAAAACAATACATTTAAATCTAACAAACAAATTAAAAGAAATTAATTTACACATACGTAGTCAATAAAAGTAGAAAAAATAGACATCTTTAAACAAGAATAAGAAAAATATCCTAACATATCCTAGCGTGCAATAAATAAGTAAATTGTTATATCTTTGTTTTTTTAACAATTATTTATGTGCAGTACATTGCTGAGGAAAATAATTATTATTTCATTTGCAATTAGTTAACCATCCTTGGCAAGCTATAACTTCTTCTATGACTTACCAAACCTCTCCTAACTTTCCTACCTCCTCCACCTTCACCAACTCTACCGAAATTGAGGCCGTGTCTCAATTCAGAGTGTGTACACTCTCACTAACCACTCTCCCTCTCGGCCACTCTCACTCAATCTGCAACGAATTGGGATATTTACCCTTTGTTGTGCCCTCGACACCGATGCAATCAATATGGCTGCCACACAGTAAACAACAGTGAGCAGCGAGGGTACATCGTCGTTCACTCTCGTTCACTCTCCTGTTGCACACTCTCCTTTTGAGTTGGGACAGTACAAAGTACTCTCTGTGATGTCAAGAGTGGACGAGAGAGTACTCTTTCAGCGAGTTGAGACACAGCCTAAATTCCACTCTCTCGCCGACCTCCTAAGAACAGACTGATAACCTCTTCTGCTCTGCTCCTCAACCACTGAATCTTCTCAAGCCAGGCAGCACACTAGGACGGTACGGTTTATGTCGCGCGACATGTAAGATGTGCGACTTTTGTCTTGTTGTCGTAAGATGATACCGCTGCACATCACAGCAATACGATCGTGTGACAAGAGACATTTCTCGAGCCAGTGTATATGATGGACTCTTCGAGTGAAGATGACGTTCTCGTTACATATTGCTACACTAAGCAAAGGAGGAGAAGGAAGAACCGAGTGGCTCCATACAAAGTAACAAATGTAAGACATAGTTCCGCAATAGTTTTAAAAGAGAACTATCGCAACATGAAGAGAAGTTTACAGAGAGTCACATGAGAGTCCCTGGACTTTTCAATTACTGCTACAACTTGTGTCTGACCGTCTTGAAAAGCATAATATCTACTACAGGCAGTCTATTGATCCAAGTGAAAAGCTGCTTATCACCCTGAGGCGAGTAGTATATACCTATTTTCAAATACTATTTATTCGTTACAAATTTCTAACTAAACTACACAGATCTCAAACAAAACCACGCAATGCAAACATATGAAGGGCTGAGATTAATATAGGTGTTAGTCACAAATTTTTAGTAGTGTCGTATCTATTCATAGTATACACGGTTTTCAAAAGAATATTCTGTTAAAATATTTTACTCTTAACAGAATTTCTGAATTCTATTTGAATATTCCAACAATGTACTGCATTTTGCATGAGATTGCAAAAATGGTTTATTTAAGAAAATATTTGTTAACTGACTTACACCTCTATAAATCTAAGTCCCTCGTATTAATCCTGTATATGTAAAACCACATTGTTAGGTATAGTACCGTAACTGAAGTCGTATTAATACCACTTGTGTCGTTTGATATCATGACACTACCCGTAGAAACACACTGGGAAGTGCTGGCAGTAGTTGATGTAGACGTGGATGATCCTATGGCACATTCTTCTGTGTCATCTAAAGTACTATTCAACAACCACATTTCAAAACCCTTTGACGCATTTAGTCTAGTGTGTTGAAATCAGGTAATAAAGATCGGAAAAACAGAAGATTTGGGTCCTTAATTTTTGCTTGCAATTAATTTTGTTCCGACCCACTCAATGAAAGCAGTGCCGACAGGGTGCTGATTTCCTAATTTGTGTTTCTTTTGGGGTGGTGGTTTTTCAACAATGTCTGATATATCTTGATTTTGCAGTTGATTGTAGGCTGCTGCGGCAGTCGATTGTGAAGCATCCTCAATTCTACCAGGTTCTTGTGATATTTGTGTGTCATGTTCGAATTATACACCACCAGTGTCAGATTCTCCCGGCGAGAGCGCAGTAAAATTGCCTGAGGTTGTACTCACTTTCAAATAAGGAATGAGTAAAGACAAATAAGCATGATTTATTAGATTGTCGCATCCTTCCTTTTACTATATTTTAAATACTGTGTTGAATAATACTTTCTGCAACCATAGTTATATATTAAGTTTGGAGGCTTGCTGAAAAGGAAGACAGACACAAATATAATTAAGGCTGATGCCTCTTACTGCTCATATAGTGCTAACATTACCAAATAATTATTAATAGTTCCCTGAAGAAGAACTGTAAAATAAAAACAATCACTGTAAGGCAGAGATAATAGCAAAATGTATTATTAACTTCATTATTGGGCAGTTGGACAAGCAACTGAATATTCGACTGAGAATTTACATAGTGCATATCGCACAGTTATTATTTGAAATAATATACAGGCTATGCAAACTCTTTTAATAATATGTTTTCTAGGGTACCCTTAACAATCTAACTTTGATTTAATATGAAACAATATGTCATATAGATAAATTACATACAACTTGATTGTTGTGCATTAAAATTAATTAGAGTGTTCATCTAAATCGTAGGTGAAGCAAAATTGGTTGTAGGGTGACGAAACGTTTATCTATATAAGTGTAGCACTTGGCTGAAAGTAGCCAAGTAGATGTCCAGAGAAAGGACATGTTGAAAGAAAGGCGACGGCTTCAGCAGATGTAAATAGATTTGAATTGAAGTTAGGTCGTTGAATTACTTGGATTACGGGAAATAATCATTGAACATTATACTGTTGCATTTGTTGAACTGTAACCCTCCACTGAAACAAATAAAAAGGAAGCGGAGAATCAACTAACGCACATAGCGAGCAAACATAGGGGCGTAACACGCGGACGCAGTAGGAAAATTTACCTCGGAGGGTAGACCAGATGATTTGCATCTTGAAGTACATTGAAAAGTAAGATAATAAGCAAATGCCTCAAAATTAAATCACTACTGCACTTACAACAAAAAACTAACACTACATGACATAAGACAAATTAAGAAACAGACTGAGAACTAGGTCCCGTGGACTAAAATCACCCGAAACACAGGAGCAGCACCGAGACACGTCGTGTTTATTCAGTAGAGGCCAATGAAGACCAGGAAGTAACGCACTACAAAAAGTGCGATGACGACAAATTTAGCTTCGTACGCCGCCGCCGCTATAGTGCGGAGTTCAGGAGAAGGCAAGGCTCAGGTATGCGGCTGATGGTGGGGACATGCGGAGCGGAGCGCTATGTAGCCCCCACCACCACCCTGCCATTTTGCCTTGCTTTCTCCTCAGCTCCCTACAATAGATAGTATAGTGTATTGAAAATGGCCAGCGAGGGCTCCAAGAAACAGGTATAGGCGGCGTAAAGCATAAAAGAAAAAATCCAAAGGTAACTTTACGTCTGCGGGCGAGCAAAGTTGCAATGTAGCACGTCTTGCAAGCGCTCAGAGGATACACTGGCTCTACCATTGCGAGAAAGGTGACTACAGGCATGTACAGTGTTTCCTGTGGCTTTTATTACAAGGTGACAGCAGCGTGGCGAGATGCGGACCATGAGGCGGCTAGGCGTGTGGTCGCTTGCCTGGACTGAGAGACGTGAAAGTAAATGTAGTACAGCAAACAAATAAATACTGCATGAAAATTAATGATCATAGTACCCTTGAAATACTAATAAAGGTTAAATTCAGTTATTAAATCACTTTCATATAAAAACAATAAAACATGTGCCTAAAATACAAATACAATAGTATACAATTAATAAAATGGTACAAGATTTGTTTGTTTCCACTACTTCTCCTACCTCCACGTACATGGTTGTCCTCCCCCCCCCCCACCCACCATGCAGTGTCACCCCTTGACTTTGCTGCTTCCACTTATTTTACTTGATGTATGATCTTTGCTCCACCAACTGTTTTAAAAGAAAAGGAAAACATTGAGAGAAACAATCAATTTTGAAGGAAAATATAAATGTTTAACCTATGGTAAAGTCAAGGTGAACAAAATCCAGGATGGTGCCAGGTAGTTGTTGCTGGTGGTGCTACACCACACTGTGGCTCCACTTTCAGACTCCTGTCCATGAGCAGGATGTTCTCTCTTCAATACCCGCTAGTATGGTGGAAATTAAAAAAGTAAATTAAATACATACTATTGGAATGTTTCACTGCACGAAAATTTGCTTAACTGCTGGCATAATTTTAGCTATGCAACATACATGGCGTTAACTATCATAGTCACAAGTGAAAGAGAAAATCCACTAAAAAAACTTAGTATGAAATGAAAGAAATATTATATATTGAATATTTGGGTTGCATTTGTTGTAGGAAGGTGAATAAAATTTATACATATTTCTCATAAAGTGTAATTCTAGGCTTGTATGAATAGGACTAAGTTAAAAAGAGAATCATTTCGTCCTAATAAATACCTTCATGCTTGGGTTACAAGGGGCTACTTCTTTCATGATTTAAAAAAGAGAGAGAGAAAAATTTTTAATTCAATGACTCGAAAAATACAACAATGTCTTCAGTGGGTTTGGCACAAGAAGTCCCTCGTAGATTTGATTATAGATTAAGTCTTATAACATAGTTTAAAATAAAGTAGAATTTACCACATGTATAATAATGTGTGACAATGGAGCATTCTGTATTTTTCAATAGACTACAATTAACTCTTATCAATAAAAGGGAACAAAAAGATCCACATAGATACAAGTAACAAGCGATTCGGATTTCCAGCTTTACTTTTGATTGATTTTTGCAAAAGGGGTGTATGACAAACTGAATGGTTTTATGGGCTCTAGTGCATTTGCTAGCGAATGTTGTTTAATCGCAGAAAACCCACAATAACATAAAACGACACTGCACGAGAAAATAAACCACAAAAAAAGAAACTAACTAAAGAAGGCATAAACGATCGTAATCAACCAATATACAAATAATTCCGAAATAGGAATATAGTAGGCATGTAATTGAAACAAAAACACAAAAAAACGAGAAAAACGATAAAGAAAACATCAGACAAGGAACACACAAGATGCATGGCAATGGCGACTGTTATGGATGAAAGACGTGGAGGACAACACAAATGAACACAGCAACAAAGATGGTCGCAGACAAGACAAAAACAACAAAAATAACACAGGCGATAATAGAATGCTTTCATATGCTGTCGTCGAAAGGAGCTTGAATACATTTATTGCTATTTTTCTTGTCAGTACTATTTAATTGTGGTCAGACACATAAACAACATGCCACATGTGACTGAAATCTATCAAGTGGATTTTGAGACCATTTTTGGCAGTTTAAATGTGAACAAGCAATCTGGGCAGCGACCAAAAGGAAAGTTTCAACGAACGGCGAGAAGAGAGCGACTGCGGGTAGCTGAGAAGTGAGCGCCGACTCTGATTCGTGTGAGAGACTAATATGAATATAAGACTAGCGTAAGGATAGATGAATATTTGTTTTATTATAACATCCTGAAAAATACATTTCAAGCAAAGAGTAAGGCATAATTTGGGAAATGCCTTGCAATAGACATATTAAACATCTTACGTTAGTGAAACCATATTACACCCTACACAGCCTAGCAGAAGCACTATGGTTTTCGACCCTGGACCTGAAGAGCAGATCTTGGGAGTGTAAAGTGGCCACAGAGGATCGGGAAAAGAATGCCTACTGAATCCAAGGAAAAGGAACATGGCAGTTCAAAGTTATGCTATTTGGGCTGTCCAATGCTCCTGCAACTTTTGAACGTCTAATACAAAACGTCCTCCCACTAGACTCCTGTCAGGTTTACCTAGATGACATTATCGTCACCGACAGAACATTCGAAGAACATGTGACACGCCTTGATGCTGCGTTCCATAAAATTTCTGCGGCCAACCTGAAATTGGGCACCTAAGAAATGTTATCTGTTTCAGCAGAAAGTTAAATTTTTGGGCCATGTAGTGTCGGCCCATGGGATAGAGACAGAACCAGAGAAGATTAGATCCATCAGAGATTGGCTTCGATCAGCAGACAAAAATGTAGTTAGAAGTTTTCTAAGCCTGTGTGCATACAACCACCGTTTCGTGCATGGGTTCACAACACTTGCTAAGACACTGCATTAATTAACAGAGGCAAGAAGAAAATTTCATTAGACCCCTGAATGTGAGGCTGCCTCCACGAGGTTAAACGAAATATTGACATCATCTCCAGTCCTGGGTTTTCCTAACAGTAAGGGCGAGTTCATCTTCGATACTGATGCTATCAATGTTGTTATTAGTGATGTGTTGTCGCAAGTTCAGGAAGGGAAGGAGAGGCCACTTGAGTATTTCAGCAAAGTACTTCATAAGCTTGAAACGAATTACTGTGTGATTCACGGAGAGCTTTTAACTGCTGTGAAGGCTATTTCTCACTTTCATTCTTATCTTTATGAAAGGTGTTTTGTACTACATACTGATCATGCTTCATTAAGATGGTTATTACATTTCAAGAACCCAGAAGGGCTGATAGCACACTGCATACAACTCCAGGAATATGATTTTGAAATACAGCACAGACCTGGCCGTCTTCACAGCAATGCAGATGTCCTCTCTTGGAGACCCTGTGAACCATCTTGTCGGCACTGTGAGCACCAAGAAGTAAGGAATAGTGAGTTCAGAACTGTAAGCAGGACCCATATCCGAGAAGATACTTCTGATAACAAGACACCATCATTGGACGATGAGTAAACAAGGAAAGACCAATTGAATGATACCAATCGGCGCCCTCTAATGGAGTGGAAGAAAAAAGACCGACGACCAAGCTGGGAGGAGATATCTTGTCTATGGACCACAATAAAATCATATTGGGCACAGTGGAATTCCCTCACCCTTAGAAATTGTCTGTTGTAAAAGAGGTTGAAGAGCAACAATGGAAAACAAATACAGTTTCAACTTACCTTGCCAGACTGTAGGGTTCCGGAAGTGTTGAAAGAACTACATAACACTCGAATTGCTGGACATTTCGGCATCATGAAAACACTCGACAAAGTTCGCCTGAGATTCTACTGGCTCCATGTCAGGAGGATGTAGAGAAGTGGTGCCGCATGTGTGACACCTGTGCAGCACGAAAAGGGTCGAGAATTCAGAGAAAAGGTCATTTTCAGAAATACATGGCCGGTGCATCCTTTGAAAGGATGGCTGTAAATATTTTGGGCCCCTTACCAACTACCAAGCGGGGAAACCGATACTTCCTTATAGCCCAAGACTATTTTACTAATTGGCCAGAGGTAATACAGATCCCAAACCAAGAAGCTTGTACAGTGGCCGAAGCATTTCTGGAACATGTCTTCTCGAGATTAGGGGATCCACTTGAACAACATTCGGATCAAGGACGAAATTTCGAAGCTATATTATTCCAAGATGTGACCAGGCCTCTGGGTATGAGGTAAACACAGACCACAGCACTGCACATTCAGTTAGACAGGATGGTCGAAAGACTTAACTGCACTTTTAAACATTACCTGTCAATATTCGTGTCAGAAAGCCAAAAGGACTGAGATGCCAAGGTGCCTTTATTTCTGCTAGCCTACTGTTCAGCAGTTTACGAATCTACAAGGGTAACACCTTCGAAAACGTTACTTGGAAGAGAGCTCCACCTCTCTAGTGACCTACTGTTTGGGCAACCATCTGAAGAAGGGATAACCACCTCAGAATATGCCAGCAAACTACGTACGAAGTTAGTGGGCAAACACGAATTTGCTCGGCTGCACTTCAGAATTAATACCGACCGAATGAATACCAGATATGATCGAAGGGCAAGTGCTGAGAAATTTAAAAAAGGATAACTGGTTTGGTTGTATAACCCGCTAATATGGAAGGGACACTGCCACAAACTTCAGAAAAACTGGGAAGGCCCTTATAAGCTTACAAAAGAGTCAATAACATAGTCTTCAGGATATGGCGCAATGGCACTCGGGCTAAACCCAAGGTTGTCCACACTGACAGACTGGTACTTTATGAAGGTCCAGAAGTTAAGGAGTCTGTGCCGAACGAACAGACTTAAGGAGCGGGTCAGCGCTCTCAAGGGCATTGGGCAGGGCGGCCTGGCTGGCCATGTCCCCTTCCCCTCCCCTGCTCACTACCTACAGCCTCTGCATCGAGACATGGGACTGTGCCCCATATCCTTCTACTCCCCCTGCATTGCTATCTCCAGTCACGCGACGAGTCGGTGGACTGTGCCCCACCTCATTTCCCCCTATCTTCTCGCCCCTGGCGACACGGGCCACTCGCACCTAGCTGATATCACAGGCATTCTGAATGGGCGGACACTTGCCAGCCATACGGGACAATAATTCAGCCCGGAGGTAACTGTATGTTCCCACAACATCTAGAATGTTCAACTTACATCAACCAGCATGGTCAGTGTGCCACTTGTTTATGGCACAATTTTCCTCTCTATCTTGCAAAACCCCTGTCACAGTCTTCAATTTTTCTCTTTGGAACATTAATGGTGTCACTGTTAAGCAAAATGTATTTACAAAATCCTGACCATTGTGTAATTCATACATTTTTTCAATTTATTTATAAAATAGTGTACGCGATAATTTTTTATTATTACTGTTGTTTAGTATTTGAGTGCTAGTGCTTTAAGCATTACTAAGTTATAAAATATTTTCGTAGTACTTTTACAAAATATTCCAAGTTGGTAAGGATATTTGGTTATGAATATGTTATAAATATTGATTTGTGAACTTATAAATCTTTCTCGATAATTGTTCAATTAATATTTTAATATGTAAAAAAGGGAAGTGCAGATTAGTGCAAAAACAAGTAACATGTGTTCTATGTATCGAATTCACCAAACACTACTCACTCTAGGCACGATGGTTTATATTCTGTGACAATTTCTGTCTTCTTCCCTCTTCTACTTGCACAATGGAGTCATTCACTTGTGTGTTTTTTTTAACTCTCTTGTTAAATCCTCGTTATGAGGTGACATCCTTTGTGTCTTACCGCTTTGGCGGTTCCAGTGCGTGGGTGATATACTTGTTTTCGTTCATGGCTGTGGAGAAGCCTGAGAGCCTATAGTCCCGGCATGTGATGCCCTGCATCTGCACCAAACAAGTGGGATGCACATTCTTTATTTGATTTGAACGCACAAAATAAGTATTTAATACATGCTCTTCGGGTGTTTTTGGTGAATTTCGAGAAACTAAATTACAAACAAACATTTAAAAAAATATTGATTGAAAAGAAAGACTTTTGTTGTGAATATTTTATGTATTATTTTTACCTTGAAGGTCTTCTTAAAGCAAAATAAAAATGTTATAAAAAAAGGAAGTAATAATGATAAATTCCGGCGCCCCGAATTTTGTTTAACTCAATGTAACCATGAAATGTATGTATTTAATTTTTGTAAAGCTATGATGATATTCAAGATTAACAAATGTTAATATAAGTGGATGTTTTAAAATGTAAATACTCAAGTTTACACATTGATCTGTTACAAATAAAAAAAAATATTTTTTTTCTTATTGTTGCAAGTAAACATATGTGTTGGACATTTGTGTTTCACTTATGTTTTCCTGGTCAATAACATAACTTAGAAATAAAAGGGAGTAAATAAATTGAAGTAGGTAGGCTATATTTACAGGAGACAGTTGAGAATGGTGGGTTCGGCACTGTTTTTAATTATTTTACCGAGAGTGTTAATGCAGGAAACTCGAAGACTCACGTCTGAGACTGGCCTGCCCCTGTCTCTGTGAGGTCGCAGTCATTTTGGGTGTTTGCCTTTAGGGTGACTGAGAGGTCCCAGGGATTTTGGCAGCAGCGAGTGGCTTATCTGCGAGGTCTGAGAATATTCAGGGCATCGTCGCGGGCAATTATAAATGCCGGCCCACTGTGAGCATAGTGAGGGAGTGCGGCGTTTAGCTGTTGAGTGTTCGCAACTAACTTGCAATCGGGGGACGAGACGGGAGGAGAGGTTACGGAGGTGTAGACGATGGTGACTCTTCTAGTGGTGTAAGGGTGAGAGTGGACGAACAGGTTGAATTGTAGAGGTGCATTGTGAGACATTTCTAGACAGAAACGTATGTGGCAGGAGGTCTGATTTAAGAGAGACAGATATTATTAATTATACACTAGAGTAGTAAATTAGGTTTAAGAGAGAGTACCTGTACGTAATATCTGAAGTGTTTATTTTAAAGGGCGGATCCCGAGTGTTGCATACTTAATGTAGAGTGATATAATTAAATTAAGACCTTCAATTTAATTAATTTATTTAATTATCCAAGTTCTCTATCCCAAACGAATCAGACTGCGCCCAGGACAGCACAGTTGCTAGAATATTAATAGTAAACATTAAGAGATACGCTAGGTACAGAATAAACAATAAGTTTCATTTGAAGTTTGTAAATGAAATGGCACAATGCTACTTAGTGCATTTATTCAATTTAATAACGTTTCCATCTGAACAAAATCTAGCAACACCCAGAAAATGTTATATAACATCACACATATTTACGCACACATACATATGTTATATGAGGCGTTACCGTCACACACGTGGCTCATTCCTTACACCACTTAGAGTGAAAAATATCAAACGTATAAACGGTTATTATTTTATTGATTGTGTCTCGAATGTTTCGAATTACTCTGAAAATACTGAGAATAGGACACATATGCATAATACATTTATGTTCCAAATGGTGTAAGGAATAAGTCGAGTAGTGACGGTAATTCCTCGTGATTAATCGTGTATATGCACACAAATCTGTACATACAAAAACAAACGAAATACATACTTCAACGTACTTGAACTTGTGCAAACGAGATCATCCGAAAAAGACAAACCGGGTTTGCCGAAGGAGCATGATCATACACCAGTACATGTGACGTGACTAGGTCATGGCTGTTGTTGGTTTGAGCTCTACTGAAATCAATGAAAATGGCTTCCCTTGCATAGTTACTAACCTAACTTAAGAAAAATTACGACACATTTGCTTAGTTAATGACATTCCAACTCATTGCCTATTACACTACATTAACACTGGCATGCTAATGCCGGTAGGCAAATAAACGAATTGTTTACACATTAAGTTGAACATATACCTGAAAATGTCACATATAGGTAGTTCGAGATAAAGTGACCACTTTCGTAATCCTATAGTTACTTTTTTTCCTTCCAGATAATTTGTTTCTATGCTCTCTTTAATAGAAACAAAGCTGTATAAGTAACAATCAAAGTGTATGGAATGTACTAGAGTTGGCCGTTGCGTGTATGTTTCGAAACACTGTGTCGATACATCACGGTGTATCGATGTCTCGAAACAGTGCCGGCTGGTGTTTCGAAACAGTATTGTTTCGTTTGCTTCAGCAAACTTGTTGCTTCAAGTAGTATTTGAATGAGATTGTTTCAATCAGCACTTTCTCATTGTTCATCGTTTCATATTGTCTCAGTGTCTCGGGCGAGTGTCTCAGTGCATCGTACGAACCAATACGGTGTTCTGTTTTAAATGTGGCTCTGAAATAGTAAATTTTCGGGAAAGGACTTGTTATTGAAACTTCAACAGGGGTTTTAGCATAGCTATTATTTATGTATCTGAAAGGAGAAGTTAGCATGAATCGTCACGTAACGTGACATATTTAATTGAAACATTAACTTTTTGCATTTTAGATTTTTTTTTATTCTTTGTAAAGGAATATACTTATTTATAAAAATTTTAGCAGTTTATTGAACAATATATTTAAAAAAAAAAAACAGGAACCTTTTAGTGGAAATGGTTCACATTACAGAAATAAAGCAATACTTTTACGTTAAATTAGTTTAGTAAAATGATGGTTTTGTACTGTGATAATTTACGTATGATTCAATGGCCTTGGCCATATCAACACAGCCAGAAAACAACTTTAGTAGTTACCAAAAGTGCCGTAAGAAGACGAGGTTAAAAAATATATTAATTAATTATATTATTCTATTCTTTCACTAATCGCACTTTTCAATGTTTAGAAGGCCTAAAGAAATGCTTAAACTTTGATAAAAGTGTTTTGTACTGGAAATGGCAAATAGTTTGATATGCGACATGTTATTACAAAAATGTAATTGTACGGATTATGGAACAAACATGGCGATGCATTATTAGAATATTCAACACCTTTAGACTTAAGTCCGTGACTACATTGTAGAACGCGTTGGCAATCAGTAGTTATGAGAAATTTTTTTACGTAAGTTATTATAATTACTTAATTAGACGTGAAAGTTATTCCATACAAACACATAGTTTAATTATAAGGTTCTGAATACGGGCTGTTTAATTGAAACATGAGTTTGCTTTTAATTGCGACATATTAAAATTATAGACAACTTTATAAATGCAATAGAAAATAGGATATCTATTTTTGCGTATTTTTCACAGTTTACCAAGCACAGAAGTATTATAATCAAGGGTATTTATAATATCCTGTTTTAAATACTTCCAGGCACTGGTAATGAGTTAATATCTAGCAGCAAAGAAATGAATGAAACAAATATGTTTCAGCACAGCACACAATACGAGACACTTTTTTTATGCAAGTGTTTCATTGTTTCGAAACACTGTTTCAAAACATTTCACTGTGCCGTTTCAAATGTTTCGAAACCGTAAATTGTTTCATTCTGCCCATCTCTAGAATGTACCGTGCTCAAAAGTTAACATGTATGAGTACAGAATTAATTATATTTTTTTATTATTATTCTAGTCAAAATGTTCTTCGAAAGTGTTCACTTTATCGCGAGCCACCTATACAAACTTGTATTGCCCGGGATTTGAACCTACGAATTTCGTACCGTACAATGACTTTCAACTAGGCCACAAGAGCAAATCTCGTGCAAAAAAAATTATTAACAAATGTTACAAACCGTTTTACTACTATCATCGTAGGGCTGCTTGGAATCTCGCACTATAAAAGTCAATGACAAACTGAAAGAGTAAAAAATATAATGTATACGTCCTTAATAGAACTATACGTTCAAATGAAAGTTTGTATCGTCATATTTCAGAAAAAAAGTAATAAATCAACTTTCAAAAGCTTTGTCACAACATTAATTCAAAGTTCACAGAGGACGATGGTTTAGGAAGGGCTGTAATGAGCATGGCAACGTAAACCGAGGTTCATGTGATACGTGGAGTGACTTATCTTCCTCATATACGGCAGCCCTAAGTAAAGAAATTTACTAGCGATAAATTCCAAATAATGAATGTCTACACAACTGTACGCTGATATTTCCTCACAGTTGACACATGTACAAAATAAAAACATTCTAAAAGCGTCCTAAGTCACCCAATATGACCCAAGTCACCTACGCTTACGGTGCGGTACAGTTGAACTATGGTGGTTTGCGACAAGTAACCGGTAAAGGTCTGGGACACACGTGAGGTAGTGCTGTTTCTTGTGCAGGATCCTAAGTGGAGAAAGTCTGTACGACTTGGCCCGCGGTGGGAGTCTTTGAGGGGTGGGGCAGCGGCACTAGGAGAGTTCTGGTTATTCAAGTGAAATGTAGGCGGGGAGAAGGACAAGCCAGGTGCAGCGAACAGCCCAGTAACCCAGTGCACGCAGCCAGAGCACGCACGGAAGCACGGCAAGCTGACATCTACAGGACTGGAAGGCGGTACGCCGTTCACAGGTACTATATCATACGGCGGGTGGTTACAACTTTGCAAGCTTTTTCATCTTTCAAACAAGTCACATGTTAGGGAAACGATTACAGCGTGAAGAGTAAAGGAAAATCAAATGTTACTCTAATTCTGTGGGAATTTTGTTTCATAAGACACGTTCGAAACTGCCAATTTAGGAATTAAGGGAGGCTAGTTTTGGATGTCACTTAAAAACGCTTTGTGCGGCTAAGTCTAAAACTACAGACGTGAGATTTCAATGTTGTTTTGTTAACTTTATGCGCCGAGAGTAAATAGACATTATTCATTAAAGAGAAGATTTTTTAAGTTAGAGTATCCTCGCAATAAGAATTAAATTGAAATACAATTTAAGTTATTTATTTGTTTATTTTATTACAACATACGACATTAATTTTACTAAAAATCAAAACGAATATCGTTTATTTTTAACAGCGACGTTCCTCGTAGTCGATTAATTCAGTTTGTTTAAATACGGGTCATCCAGCAAAATTAAGAACAGCAGACGACTTTACGCAGCTCTTTGGGGATTTGGTGTCCTACTTCACCTCGGCATAACACTTGGGAATAATCGTGCCAGCCGATACCGCTTGTCGGCGGATTTTCTGGATGATCTCCCTCCCCGCCCTTCATTCCGACGCCACTCCATACTCACAAGTCGCCTCTCACCTGCGCTGAAGACATATAGTAAACATTGACCAACACATCTTCACTCACATCACCTCAGTAAATGTCAACCCTGAACACATTTTAGGCCCTAGACCTGTCATGTTGTTCGATAAGTATGTGGCGGTCTCATTGCGGTTCCGAACACGGCTATAGTGTTCATATACATGTTTCTTTACTTTGAAGTTGAATCATAAGTGCTGTAGTTATATACCAATTTTCATTTTACATAGCTATGAGTAGAGCTAGGTGACTGACTATCACAAGAAATTGTGGCAGCCTATAACTTGAATTACAGACACAATTGATTTTAACGTCAAGATAATGTTTTCAAGAAAAAAACATTCTGCATTGCTCTTGTTTTAATTAAACTATATCTCAATATGTATTAAAACAGTGCTTGTTTACAACGACACGCTTAAGTCTTTAAAAGTTATTTTTTTACAAAGGAACTATTTTAACATATCAAAAAGAAAAACAAATCTTAAATCGTACCTATAATTTTTTACATAAAACTTATTTAAAACTAAAGCAAATTTTACTAACAGGAAATATAAGTGTAGTTTACATTACTAACGAAACTATATCTACACAATATACTTTAATCAAGTCATCATATATTTAAGATAAACCATATCTACAATCAGTTAAAATATTTAGTCAGTTAAATAATTACATGCACGTTATATTCCACGGAAAAAAAACCTTCATATCGGAAAAAACTGGGTACACTTATGAATGCTAAGTCGTAGTCGTAATAACGCCCTTAGTATTCACGATGTTGAAGACTATGTCTTCTTTTTCTCCCTCGTAGTTAAAGTAGACGGTGTTACAATTACACAACATGTGTTCAGTAGATAACGGTTACTTGAAAAGGACATACTTGCACTTTATTAGCTGCAAACGACTGACTTTGCTCTCAATTGTGTATTCATTACTTTTACAGACAAACATGTACACCCACACGCGCATGTGTGTATGTATATAATTCTAGTAACTTTCAGAATTCTTTTGAAAATGTTGTCTCCCAAATTATTGAATATTTTTGGTACCGTGATAAAATACTATTAGGCCTACTTTAAATGTTTTATGTCCCCACCATGTGCTACTCGAGTACAGATTTAGCGTATAAATGACAAACGGCATATTTATGGCACGCTCCTTACAACTGTTAAATAATTCCGTATAAAAAGTTATGTAAATGGTGAAATACATGATAGTTTTCTCTAAATAATACGACACTAACATAACCAATAAAATAATTCCAATCATTTAAAAAAAGTTTAGTTTTGAACATTTTTGCCAAGTAACAGTAATTATTAGTGCAAGACTAAAATTTATAGTATTTATGTTGCATGAGTATAAACAACAAATGTTATGTTTCAATGCAGTACAATTATATTTTGAGTTGTGTTGATATGACACTGTGAACATTCAAAAATTTAAAGAATGTATGTATGTACAAATGCATTTATCTCAAAATGACATATTTTGAGATATGTTGGTTTTACATTGCATGTGCGATATGTGTACAAATTTTAATGACATTCCGTTTGAGAAGAAAAGTCAGAGGAAAAAGAGATGCATGCATACGTCGATACATGTATACGCATGGATGAATACGCAACACACGTCTGCACCATATAACAAGGACAACAACTGTTCTAGGAAAATAATGTGGTAGCCTCTGAAAAGAAAGCAATATGAAAGGGTTAAAGCCACTCACGTTGTGCCCTTCCTTAACTGTTCTCATATGTGCCCTGTTTATCAGACAGGAACACAACCACGGATATCCGCCGAGTAAAGTTGAAACAATAACCCTACAACTAACTGTCCATGAGCTTTCTTCCGTTAGCATTTTACCGAGCTGGTATGTGGGGCGGAAACATTGCCGCAACCGGAACGTAGAGTGAAACTGTGCCAGTGTCAACACACCAGCAGTCGCTCGCAAATACTGGCAGCAAATGAAAACAAACCACACTTTTCTCTATATATTGTTCCAAATACCGCAATCTTCTGCACAAACTACTGCCGAGATTTCTCTCAATAGCTGCTCTTTATTTCAGGCAGTACAATTCACAAGCTTACAAATCCTCGCGTATATTTAGCGACTGACTTTTTACTTACACTACCTGTTAATGCTTGTGTTCCAAAACATCTCTAAACGTGTTGCAAAACATTTACAACTTAATTTTTATGATAAGTAATGTGCAATTTGGGCTCTAAAATTAATTTATTCGAAATTTTAAAAGGAATAAACGAATTTGTACAAGCTACACTATATACTTGAATCTGTGAATATTCACACCTTTCCAGTGATTTTCCACAGATTCGATTTATTGAAACTGCTCCATCGGGAAATTGTTAAAATCCACAGATTGCATTTGTGATATAAATTCGCTGGTTGAATCAGAGATTTTCACTAATTTAAAAAGTATCACATTTTTGTTACCTAGATGCACAGAAAATGCGTAATTTTACTTTTAATGTTACTCTGTTCTTTCATAAATTATGATATAAGTTCAAGAAAAGCATGCACAAAAGTCAAAAGCCAAAAGTATACCAGCGGGTTTCGAACCCACGTCTTTCAGTACAGCAGTCTATAATACTTTTACAACTAGCCAAACTTGAACACGTTTACCAGTTATGTGCGTTACTTTTCCATGTCGTTTTCTTAGTACTTAACTGCTGTTTGTAGTAAAGTGTGAATGTTTTAAAGCTGCATAACTTCATAGTGAGCAATGAAGCGAAAGTAGAAATTACTAAAACTGAACTACTTTCAACAGCCGAACAACAAGATACTTATTACTATGTTGGTCTACAGCAAATATTAATGTACATTTAAGTGTAACTTTTTAAGACACATAATTCGCCTTAAACAACGAGCAAACAAAAATTAGTACGATACTTGCTGTGAAATGGCAGTACGATATTTACAAACATACACATCAAGACCATGTGAAATTAATTTCATTTACAGATTTAAACTGCAGTTTTCGAATTGCAGATAGGTTAATCTGTACCGATTAATTAGTGGCATATAGGCCTACTTAATAGTTGAGTATTTATATCAACCTGCTTTTTTTTTTTTCACTTTTATGTCAATCAACATTGACACAACATCATATTCGCGAGTGAAAAACCTCGAAAATTATTGAAACTGAGAAAAATCCACGTATGTTAATTTACTGTGTATATATTGCAATAAAACGCTCCATACATAGATATAAAATATTAAAAACTGTACCGTTTTATGTCACTACATAATCTAGATCAGCAACAACATTATTAACCTAATGCTACATTAAATGTTTGAAATCAATTAAGAATAATCAGCGATCTTCTTGAAAAGGTACATTACACTTGACACCGCGCTGTTTCTGATGGTCTATTTATAATTATTCTTTCCATTTCAATGATTTTTGTTGCGATTACGATTAACTATGTTCACAGAAAATGTGTATGTACTAATAACGTTTGCAGCATTCTATATTTTGTTCGGCAGACGGAGGAACAATGAGCTACACATAGCTACGTGCAGCATTTCAAAAGCTTGAGATAGCCTATATGTAAGGAACTCATAAATGGCCAAACATTTCATAACGAGTGCTAATAAAATTTGAAAACTGAAGTACTATCTATAAATAACTTCAACAACTGTTTACCAAGATGGTCTTTTTAAAGATAAAATAGGATAGTTTTCAGATTTTGCTATGCTATTTTACTAACATGCTGTGTCATTATCTGCCTTTTAATTGTGCACTCGTGTTCCTGAACCCTGTGTGTCTACCTGATGACGGGAACAGATTCCAGTTCCCGAAACGTCGTAACACTGTCTGTCTGGAAAACTACTGTGTTTTGTTTCGTCTCTTAATTGTGTCGTTTGTCTTTTATGTATATGTCTGTTATCTGTTGCGTTTTGTCTCGTCAATTTGTTGTGTCTTTTTGTTGTTTTTCTGTTCGTGCCTAATATTTTGCTGTGTTTTTTGTTTCATCTCATCGTTGTGTCACATGTTACTTGGTTTTTTATTTTATTTGTTATTATTTTCATTTGTTATCTGTTTGTTCCTCTTTTCTATTTGACCCGATCCCATTTTGGAATTTCTTGTTGTGTATGTATCTTGCTGACTAAAGCATACTCTGCTTATATTATGGTTTTCTTTTATTTGTTTAGTTTTCTTTGACAGTCATTCAATTTGCAATGGAGTACGTCTAAGAAACTGAAACCAGTCAATCTTTTCATTTCAGAATGGTACGTTTGTATTTTTTTTTCAAATGTTTATTTATTGAAAATTAAAACAGCCACAACAGGCATTTTAACTATCAACCACAAGAGATAACCGTCATGCAATCATGGGTTACCTTATGAAAGTATTTTAGAAGCAATAAAATATTGGAAAGGCTGCACGCTGGTTCAATGCCTTACACTTATAGAAACTATAATTTATACGATACGTGTGCTCTATTGCACACACCCCTCCAGCACCTTTAGACGTCAAGTATGAAAACATGCCTACAGCTATACGGCGGCCTTAAGGCGGCCGCCTACCCCCCGCTTCAAATGCGTTGTATTGTGAATAAAATATTCCACGTGCACCCATTGTGCCAACGTACGAAAAGAAAAGAAACTTCAGACAAGGTCAGAACCTCATTGTTAAGACACCCCGCTCATTAAAAACCACTGTTTCCAAGCCCTTCAACATGGCTAAAAACGGCCTTTTCAGACTGCCGTACTTCAAAATGTACTAACCGGATGTATGTGAAACTCAGATTGCGACCTGCACTGAACTTAGTTGCAGATTTTCCACCAGTAAAATTATGTGGTCACCGTTTAATGTCCCATATGATAGTTAAAACCGTTCGGCGGGAACCTTGCACACTAGTTCAAGGATCGTTAAGAGTGCGTGGCAGATAAATAAACGCTGAAAACATCAATTGATTTCCACGCTTTTTTCCTAGCCAATATGGATAAAATACTCAATGACAATCCTATACAATGGTATTTGTTAACTTTATGAGTAAATATTTATCCAGAATTACTAATTCGTTACGAGTGATCTCTTGCGCCGAAGTTAAATGCACGAGGTTCCGGCGTCAGAGATTGTGCCTCAGACGTTCGTAACACTGGAAAAAAGTTTGTTTAAAACGTTGGCTAAAACTATTGTCTAGGATTGCTATTGTTTAATTTTCACAAATTGGCTTCAAGAAACCTACAGTTATAGATTAATGCTTTTAGCGTTGAATTATGTACCACATCCTCTTAAGGCGGCGCCGCATTTGATGCGCGCTTCAAGGTCGACCTTGCTGCTCCGTCGCTTTTGAGCCTCTCACGCGCGGGTAGGCGGCAATCTTAAGAGTTCAGAGCTAAATAATTTTCCTTATAAGCTTAATTTATATGATATATATGTATATATATGTATATATATGTATGTATATATATATATTTATATATATATATATATATATATATATATATATATATATATATATATATATATATATATACACACACACACACACACACACATTCACCTATTATTGTTTTACAGCTCTGTTTACTTTACTTAGGTCTTGTTGTAGAGACACAACATTTTCTTTAAAATTTGCAAAATGGTTCGTTTTCACACTACTTTGTGATGATTAGTATAGCTTAAATTGCACAAAACGCAATGTAGAACTTTCAAATGCATATTACATTCCTAGTCAACCGCTCCGCTGCTAATTTAAAATAGACAGACGCTAGCGATGACCACTAACTGTGCTAAAAAAAAAAAGTATAGTTTGTTTACTTTGAAATCTCTAAAATTAATATCAACTAGCAAAGAAATTACTAGAATTAAAATGTGATGTATATTACACAAAATCTAAAACAGTAAATATAAATATAATAACGTCCACAGAAATGATATATACTTAAAACTTTCAATTCAGTTTAACAACTGGAACCTATTTCTCAACGAGACACGTAGGACAGGTGGCAAACTAATGGTAATATGCGACTAAGAGGCTACTAATATTTCTAAAACTGCAAGCACATTTGTGACAAATTGACAAGTAGGCTAAACAATGGATGAAAGGAAACCTGCGACACTTAAAAGTATCAAGGAGTTCGGTCAATATTGCCTTAAATTTCGACAGACATAGGCTAAACTATCTTCAATGAATAAGGTGATGTATTGGACAATGTCTACAGGCCTACATATCCACAAATTATTTATTCACACTAGCGTACCGGTAAATAGTTTGATGCAAGCAACAAAATTACATAAAGTCTCAATTTCACATACAAAACAAATATTAAGTTTTTTTTGTTAACTCGTGTATTCAATTAATAACACACACAGGCAATATCTAAATTCGACAGACAAATTTCGGCATATGAAACGTTGTGAAAAATGAAGTAGAAAACATGCAGAACACGTATCGCAAAAATGGAATATGAACGGAACAACACGAAATTAAAAACTGAAATTTGAAAGTGGTTTTTTTTTACAAAAAATCGGAAACTACGTGTGATGAAAGGACAAAACCCAGAACTCTGTTTTATTTTATCAGGATCTGTCATGCCACAGCAAATGCTCGTTCAAACTCACCTTTGTGTGCCGTAAAACTTTGGCGCGAACATCTGGCAAACCAATGCTAGAATGCACTGTTCCGCCGTACTTAGCATAAATACTTTTCACTTTCTAAAATCTACTACGCGATTGTTACAAATAAATACTTACATTGTTAATTTTCTTCAATTTTTTATTTTTCTTACACATTTGTGTGGTCAATCATTATTTAAAAATAATTATATAGCACTATGGTTTCCATCGAAGCCCACACTGCATTCTATCGCGGCAAATGTATACATATAACAGTGTTGGAACACAGCATAGCTTTACTACATGCAGCGTTTACCAGTAACTGATTTCACAGCCAAATATGTAATACTTTAATTTGCCTTATTACTCTGGGCAGGCTGCAGTCATTATCTGATAGCATATTTTTGTTTCGTCATACAGTAAAACGAAACTAACGATGTGCGGTCATCTGTGTTCCTCATGCCCAACCATCGGACCACTTGTAAAGGCCATCAAATAGAAGTAAATATTTTAGTAAACTGTATGAGTGTCATTAATATCATGCATAAAATCGGAACTTGAATTTAAATGTGTCCATATACGTATTACTATAACTTAAGTTTAGATATAAAAAAACTACTTTTTTATTTATGAATCAGCAAAATTTTTATAATCGTTAACATTTATTTCGTTCAACTGTTGACTTAATTATATCACTGCAACCTTCACAAAGTGATGATAATATCCCACAACATACAACCAATAAATTATTAATTACCCTTTATGTCGTGTGTTTTTTTTTTTTTTTTACTGAGCAACCGAATAACGCATTCAAAGCCCTAAAAAGCTGTTTACGAAACTATATATATTAACCATCAGTTATTTCTATAATATGCTATATTTAGTTTGTCACTTAATAGTACATGTGTTAACGCCATTTAATGTTTCTATCGTTCATTTTCTTCTGTATGTATGTATATACATACATAACCTATTCACGCATGCTTGTATTTCTTGTATACCTACTTGTATATTGCCTGTTTTGTCTTTGGCGTGTTCACAAATGTGTAATCACAAAACAATAATCGTCATGTTTCAAATAATCAGTAATATTTTAGATAATAAACATTACGTCGTCAATATCTCATGTTTCGACTGATGTACTGTTCAGGATTGTATAAATTGAAGAAACTTTGAAATAAGCACGTAATAGCACGTGTGGTTTAGCCATCGCACTATTTACCATTCCTCATCTTATCAGCTTATGTAAAGATAAATAATTCTAAGGATGTCTGTTTTAAAGTTTTTAGATCACGTACCTGTGCCCTTGAGTGTAGTTGGGTGAACTGCTAATTTGTTCGTGAATGTGTGTGTGTATGCAATATACCATTGTTTAAATGTTAATATGGTAACCAACCAGTTGTAAGTTACAAATGTTTACCTACTAGCGCTCTTCACAAAATATATTATTTCAATTCTTCGCAAGAGTTAAACTTGTTTACTCCTGCTGCGTACATTTATTTGTAAATGCCAATATGGTGCCTTTTTTATCGTGTTCGGCAGAGTTTATTTTTAACTTTGGGAATGATATTTCATCGTAGATGCCTAGCAGTATTTTGACTGGGTTAATATCTTTACAAAATTTTATCTGTAGCCAATGCCACACAAAATGGTATTGAAATTGATAATTTACCAACTTTTAAGTTATGTCTAAAAAAAAAGGTGCATTTGTATTCAAAGTTGCACCAACATGCCATATTCGTTAATATACGTGCAGGTTTATGTGCACGTCAAAACTGAATCACAACGAAAATTGTATTTATATTCATAATAAATATACGTTAATAGGCACATTTGGCTAATGCATAAAGCCACACCAAAAAAACACTTTTTTAATTATCAAATATTTGCTAGTCCTGTATGGCCTAAACGACTTACGAGAAATCTAACTCCAATGTGAACTGATCGAACCATAATTCTGTCAAAGTTAACGCGAAGAAAACATTAGAAGCTCCACGTTAACTCTAATGTGAATCGGCCTTGAAGACGATCATTTATTTCTAGTGTATTTGCCAGAATTGTATATTTAAACCCTAACAGTAGCCGAACTTGTGTCTCAAAATTATTTTAACCTAGCTCGTTTTACTATCTAACACCATTTTTAAAAACAAATTCACGTACGGTTTGCGTTAGTTACCGAATTAACAACATTTTAAGTATTTTTGGCTTTTTTAACTGAATAATTTGGCGAAACCTTAATTATGTTTGATAGGATAAAAGTAAAACGTGACAGCTTTAGATCATAGTTTACGCCAATCCTGATACGCAACACCGAACGGAGATGGTCCCTTCTTGCACTCCACATTCAGGTATTATTTCATATGTTACACGTAAACGTAGAATCATGTTTGGACTGCTCGGTGTTTTAACCTACACC
Source organism: Medauroidea extradentata (assembly GCA_003012365.1). Taxonomy (NCBI): domain Eukaryota; kingdom Metazoa; phylum Arthropoda; class Insecta; order Phasmatodea; family Phasmatidae; genus Medauroidea; species Medauroidea extradentata. The sequence continues at coordinate 118,848 of PNEQ01025814.1, forward strand.
CATAATACGCAGGTCAGAACAGTACTAGTAAGATAAGTAAGATGTCTAGGAGCGCTGCTATGTTGCCACATTGTACATACAAAATGTCATAGCACAACATTTTACCACTAAAATTTCCTTCTCCAATTTAGCCCAGGATTAAAGTGGTGTGCTTATGAAGTGCTTGTGTTTCTGGACAACTTCTGTGTGCGTGTGTGTGTAAGTATATACACACACACAAAATTTTACGCTCCCGAGCACAACTGCTGCAATTCACAAATATGTTGCAGTTATATAGTGTATGACGGCACGCGGCGAATATTTTCCTTTCTTCTATCTTCTAGTACCAACCAGGCAGCTGCCCCAGACAGCAGGATAGTTTCTCCTTGCCCTCCCCTCCTGAGAACAGCATTAGGGAGCTGACGCAAAGTTAACTGCCGAGCTTAGTACATACTGACCCTGCTTTCCGAAACTTGTAACAAAATCTTACGTATGACAAGCTTATCTGACAAGTTAGTCTCTTTTGTGAAACACAACACTTGTTAAAATGAAAAATCTACTTGTCAGTAGCTGTGTCAACTATTCCTTGTCACAACTTTATAGGAACAGAATATTTTCACATGTATGTACTTGTCCAGTTCTCGCTTTAAGAAATAGGCGCCCAGTTGTTCAAAAAATATCTAATACAATTCTCTATTAAGGTTTACAACTTTACATCACAGCATTCAAATAAAAATTGTAGATTTTTGTCATGGCGAACGAGAAACTTAACACTTAATGAGTTCCTTATTTCTTAAAATTGAACTAAATTTCTCTTGTTAAAAGTGAAAAATTGTATTGATAACACCGAATGCAAATGTTGGTTGTGATGCAAGAAAAAATTATTCACAAAATTTAAGAAGCGTCTCTAGTCTTATTACAGATGTTCGATGCTCGGCACAAAATGAAGTGATAAAGAAAAGCATGCACAAATAACTTACTGCAAAACAAGTAGCGATTACTTAACATTAATATTAATTATAAGAAAATAAAACAAAATCGTGTAATATGACCTTCAGTCGGATGAGCATGGAAGACAAGGCACCGTACCACCTCTCCCTATTCACCTGTGGCCTACTTCCGTGATGTGGTTTCGCGGCCTAGCATCATGTTAATGGCAGGACCACTTTTCTGTGCCTGATTCCGAAGGTGTATCAGGAGTATATTACAGATCGTACAATATCGTCAGCCTTGCTAAGACCCATCAGATCAGTCCCATATCCAGACTGTCAACCACCCAAGTTACAGTTCTTTTTGAATATTTTATTTCTTTACGTTTAACATTGCATCCAGGTACAGAACTGCTTTCCCACTGTAATGTGTAGTGTTCTTGGGAAAAGACTTGATATGGTAATCAATAACAGCAATCACATCACCTCCAATAGAATTTCCACGGTTAAGATGCTTCCATTTGCTATCTTTAGGAGACTTTCCACCTGCCAAGAGTGATGACAGGTTATGAACTGAATGCAAGTTTAAAAATGCCTTATGACAAACTGGTATCTTATTTGAACCTTTCTTAACACAATTCTTGAAAATGTCTTTGAATGTTTCTTGCAATGGGAAAGAATGACAAACTAAATTATTGTGGACACATGCCATTGCGATACATGTCGTCCCATAGATCTTAGAATGAGACTAAGAAAAAAAAAAACAACAAAAAATTAAACAAAGAGAAAACAAGCCTATCTGGCTGTACTCAACACATCCATAAACCAAAACAACAGAACACGAATGATGTCAAAACGAATTACTCAACAACAAATAAAGAAAAAAAAATAATAACCAAAATTAAAAGTCAAAATACAAAACAAAACAATCTGTTAAACTCAGAACATCACAATTTAAAATCACAGACAATACTGGAACATATACAACAATGGACACAAGACAGGATAATGACGACGTCACAGAAAACAGACTAGACGACACAATGATGAGGACACAAAAGACCATAGCCAACTAGGCTTGTTGTCTTTTTTTTGTTTTTGTTGCTTGTTTTTCTTAGTCTCATTCTAAGATTTCTGGGACAACATATATCGAAAAGGCATATGTCTACCGTAATACGCTTTGACAATACTTTAAATTTGCAGTTTTGAGAAAGGCAGGTTCTTTTTTCTGTTTCTCAGTCTTATGATTGGAAGACATTCTAACAATCCAGAAAGGTACAAATTTTTCTCATTTTTTTTTTTCCACTGTACACTTGTGAAATTATTATCTTGTCTTCTATAAAATTGTTGAAACATTTTCTTCAACAACAACCAGAAAAAAATTAAAAAAAAAACATTCACGTTATATCAAGATATTCTGGTGCACAACCTCCTTCCATTTTAAAACAGTACAATCAACAATGCTCCATGTACCCCACACTAACAGTCATCTTTAAAAAACCCACATTAAAAATTTGCACTTGCCTAACAATCGAATACCATTTAAACCAATGTATGAAACTGCGTGGTATTGCACTATTTTATAATAATACTAAACATACATTGCCCATACCACATACAGAAAGTTTGCATTTTACATGGGGTGCTAAGTTACTCACTTGATTATGAAGCAGATATCATATTGATATCGTAACGGGTCTAAGCGCTGTTGAGAGTTAGTTTAAAACACGTTTCATCCTATTCAATTGATTCATTTTAGAATTTCGAAAAATCCCTTTTTAGTGGATGCCTATGGTGTAAAGGAAAGTCACCCTCAAAATGTCATGTCTTTAGTTCCAGCATTTGGGCTGTGTGTTGATTAATGACTATTGAGTAGGCTTGTTATTGAGTAGTACAATGCTATTGCCCAACCTTTCCTATGTTGTTATGTGTTCAATATGGTTGATATTTTTAAACACGAAGCTAATGATGTGGAGTATTTACTTTTTCGCTATAGCATTTTAAAAAATAACCTCAGTAAAAGTGTAACACAGGAATGTTTGGGCAATCACATTTTGTAGCCTTTTGTGTAAAAACAGATAGTACGCCCTTTAAGATATAAACTCTTGCAAAAAATTTGTAATCCTTGTTGACCGTTATTACAGACATTGAGTGAGAAGAAACATTAAAAATGGTTTACACTTACCTACAATCTACGCAAGTAGTTTGCCATTCACAACAGTCCCTTTTGAAGTTGTGTACTGTAATCCTTTAGCAAATTTCATTTCTCTTTCGCATATTTATGAGTGTTTCTTACACCTTTTTCTTATCTTACAACTATATTAAAACTCTGATTCAGTTTCGCTTCTGGCGATTAAAGACTGCAATAATATAACTTCAGTCACCTTAAACTTCAGCGTTTACATTTACATAGAGATACAAGCATAACAAAAAGGCAAGTCATAGAGATAGCAAATAAATAGTACAAAACTGTGCTGCAAAGGGTATGTTTAAAAAAGATGAACCTGTGCACTGCCACTTGTTAAATATTGTTACTAATTCTGTGCATCATCGCTGAGTATAACAAGAGAATATGTCCTGGACAAGTTTTATTTTTTCACACAATATTTTGATTTAGCTGTAGTTGTTATTATTTTCATTGTAGATTTTATCCTTTTAACACCACAAAATAAGCTGACTTAAATAAAACATTTTGAAAATCTCAATTAATTTTCTCAAAATTTTGACTTGTAGCCCTTTTTATTAATCACTGATTCAATTAATAACACAATAAAACCATTTTGTTCACACCCATTGATAAAAATATAACATCAGTGCCTAAGTTATATTAAATTATCTTTGTACCTCCATTATATGTCATAAAAGTAACTCACAATACTGCATTTTCAGATTAGCAATGACGCAGACAAGATTTACTATCCATGTAGCTCAGTGGCGTAGGAACGTTACTGGATTGCTTAGCGGGGGGAGGGGTTACGACTTTGAATGCTTAACCATTCTAATAAAGGGAGGCATTTAGGGTCTTCCCCTGGGAAAATTCAGATATTCAAGATATAGAATGGTGCAATTTAAGACTTTTCTACATAAACATGCTAAATATTCAACTTGTTTGGAAAAATTGTTTTTGGCAACAGTATTACATAGATACAGCATGGAGCCAAGACAACAAAAAATAAATTTATGAAAGGAAAAAAGAACATTACAAACTGTAATTTAAGCAATTAGGTCCATAAATGAAGTATAACCAATATAATATACTTGGATAACATCCTTGTTGTACATAAATTGTTGCAACAGCATTTGGTGCGATATGCAAGCTTAGTGTAACAATCAAGAATCTGTGTAAAACCCAGTTTACACCAGAAAAACAACAGTAACACTGTAAATTACACAATGTTAGTTACAAAAATTTTATCAACAAATTTTAAGCTATAGTACACTATTTAATAGTAATGTTGATAGCAAATGTGCCATTAACATTGCTGAAAACATCAATCTTACCAACAACGTTGTAAGAATGATGAACAGATTTTGATAGCAGTGTTGTTGACACAAAAGCCTACAACATTGCTGTTAACATTGCTGATAACATAGCTAGTAACATTTGTTACCCACATCCTTTGATTTAGATCACCCTAGAATGGGTCAGGAAAAATATGTTACCATCAGTGTGGGTGACAAAATTAACATGTTTCTAAAATTCGTAACATTTGTTGCTAACAAATGATTTCAACAAAATGTTGGTAACAAATTTTACTAACATTTGATATAAATATTAACAAAGTTAATAACAGAATGTTTGCTAACAATGTTGAAAACATATGTTATTAGCAATGTTAGCCTTGGTGTAAACTAGGCTTAATACTATGAAATAAAATAAACATAGGGTAAATATTTTTTACAAGTAATTCCATTAAAAGTGCATCTTTGATTACAAAAAAGGAGGATTAAAATCTTCTAGGAAATATTATTACAAGGTTAGCATCTCCGTTGTAATATATATGAACATACTATTCATTTTCACGAAGTGTATTTAGCACAAATTATTCAATACTATGGCATTAAATGTCTTACAAGATATATCTGCAGTAACGTGAACACACTAAAATGTTGCTTCTCGCAAGTCATTCAAAGTACTTGTAATTTCTTGAACGTTATAATAAAGCGATTCTATTAGCTCACATGTCACTTCCCGGGTCCATGCACCCTGTAAACTCAGATACCAGGACTTCTGGAGCACACACTATACAAACAACACTGAATTAAACAAAAATAAGAATGGCTTATCCCTACTTGAAAGGCGTATAAGGCTAAAGCTACATATACAATAAGCCACCACAACCATCCACCTCTTGTCTGTCTATCTGTTAATTATGTGATCAACAGCCAATCACAGCCTCCAAAAATGTTATCCATCCATCCATCAAAACCTCAGCAAATTTGAACTTTTGATCGATGGAAGAAATCACGGCCTTATAATCTCATTATAAGTGTTGCAGTCAGCTTTCAAAACATTTAGAAGTCTGTGAAATTTATTTATATGGTTGTATTTACTTACATACCAATATCTTCTTTGTGAATTAATTGGTTTAAACAACCTACTTACTTGAGTTACCAGAATATTTTCAATTTAGCTACTTATGGGAACCTAATTTCCTCTATATAATGCAGTCAGCAAAATAACAATGAATTAAGAATTTTTATTTATTTACATAGTGATTGGATTTGTTTTAGTGAATTTCAGGCTCACAAAATATCTAGCTATTCAATTACACATACCATGATAATATACTTTTCTTAATGATACACAAATGATGTATAAGTCATGTTATATTAAATTTTTAAGAGAAATTTTAAATTTTTTTGGAAGCTACCTAATATTCTGACTTAGTAACTTAGCTGGTAGCATTAATAAACCAATGAACGTATTTATTACCTGCATGCATTACATAAAACATAGTACTGTACTCTCTCCAACCTACTCAATAGTCATTAATCAACACACAGCCCAAATGCTGGAACTAAAGACATGACATTTTGAGGGTGACTTTCCTTTACACCATAGGCATCCACTAAAAAGGGATTTTTCGAAATTCAAAAATGAATCGATTGAATATGATGAAACGTGTTTTAAACTAACTCTCAACAGCGCTTAGACCCGTTACGATATCAATATGATATCTGCTGCATAATCAAGTGTATGAAAATTCATTTTAGATAACATTTTTTTATTTTTCTAAATTTGAAAATTAAGGAGGTGAAAAGCCAAAAAATATGTTTTCAATCAGTCCTCGATAACTCGTAAACCCATGGAGATATAGAGGTGATTTTTGCTCCACAATGAATCTTATTTCTAAGAGCATTTAAAAAAATAAAACATCATTTCAGTTAATCCTCTGTTTCTCCTAAACCTTTGGAGGTACTGGTATTGGGAAAGGTTTTTTTGAATAGGAATGGATACAGAAAAAAACAGAAAAAGCTTATTCATAAATTTTCTAACTTCAATAAATTAGGGAGTGGAAATATGCTAAAAGTTCCAGAAATCTCGAAAAGCAAGTATGGCCACAGATAAATATTTAAAAGTTCTTACTTTTTGCCGTCCTACTAATACATAACATATACCTCTTTGGACACAGACTTGTGTATATACATTTGATTTTTTTTAACAAGCATGGCAACATATGTTGGAGTAGTTGTTTGGAACACTAGTGGGAGGTTAAGGGTTCAAATCTTATGTAAAGAACGATGACAGGGAACTGCTATATTATTACATACACACACATTAGTGGCAACTAGCAGATGAGATAATTTTCTATTTGAAGTGTATAACAATGTTGTTATATGTTAAAATAATAGTGGACGTAGTCACGACTGGGACAGTTGAGTTAGATTTGGACTGCTTCTAACTGCTGAGGTTCTGAGAGGCAGCAAAGGGTGACATGAGGTGGATATGGAGCAGCGTCTGAAAGAAGGTCTGGGAAAATGGGAGATCTCTGAGGAAAGTCACCGACCTGTGGCATTGTAGAGGCACAATTATCCCGTGAAAATCTGGCAGACTTTGCCGGGAATTGAACCCAGATTACAATAATGGTGAAATTTTTTAAAAATATAATAGGCGAAGCTGCGGCTGGGCAGCTACTAATTCAGTACTTGGCTGTAGTGTCGATAAGGCAGTAAGTGCGCATTTAGGTCTCCCTTGTTGCTCATTCACCGCCGAGCCTTCAATGTGCAAAACAGCTTAAGGCAGAAGGTACATTTTGACATCGTACCTCCTGGCCCACCTAGCCCAAACACTAACACACGTCCACCCGAGCAGCAGCAGCGGGACGGAGGCCTTTTCCACCCCGAGCCCCCCTTGGACCACCCCTCTGTTCTGGCCCCCAGTGCAGTGTTTTTTATAAAATAATCAGTGTGTGTTCTTTTCAGTAATCAGTAAACAAATTATTCATAAGGTGTGACATACAGGCTCGGGAAGGAGAGCCACCTGTGAGACGGACTACGGGGGGTGTTTACTCGCTGCACG